>VZRI01003687.1:148398-160634 GCA_013397515.1 Upupa epops | reverse complement strand
GAGGGAGCTGGGCAGGGTGAGTTTGGAGAAGAGGAGGCTGAGGGGGGACCTCACTGCCCTCTCCAGCTCCCTGAAGGGAGGCTGTGGAGGGGTGGCTGTTGGCCTCTTCTCCTTGGTGCCTGCTGACAGCAGCAGGGGCACTGCTCTGCAGTTGAGGCAGGGGAGGGTCAGACTGGCTCTGAGGCAGAGATTCTCTGCAGCCAGAGTGGTTGGGCACTGGCAGGGCCTTCCCAGGGAGGTGGTGGAGTCCCCCTGCCTGGAGGTGTTGAAGAACCCTGCAGCCATGGTGCTTCCCACCCTGCTCGAGTGGCAGCAGGGAGGGGGTCAGGCTGTGTCTGTCAGTCTCTCAGGGACTGAGGGGTTTTGTTGGGGTGGGGATGGTTGGACTGGGGGATCTGGGAGCTCCTTTCCATCCAGGCTTGGTCTGTGGTAGTTAGAATATCCATGGTTCAAGCTGCGCTGTGACATTCAGTTTGTTTCAGAAGGATGTTCCAGGAAAATTACTTCCACATAATAGCTGAATAGCTCCACTGCAAACACACTGGCAACCAGACCAATATCCAGTCACAGCATTCGACAGCCAAACGACATTATTTTGTGGCAGTTTACGTTTGATAGCAATTGCTTGGCCTTTGCTTTCTCTTTGCTTTAAAGCTGGGTTATAATAAAACCCGCTCAGTCCATGGCTTCTTATAATTGTCTGTGTTTACACATTGTACCTCATCAACACAGAAAAAGCCCCAGCGAACAGAAGGATGCAGTCACACTTAGCAACAGAAGAGGTAGGAGGAATTAAAAATAGAAGAAAACCTTTTATTTTAGCAAAATTAAATGGGAGAGATTCCCACTGGATTGGAGAGGAAAGCTGTTCACGCTGAGAGCTGTCAGACAGTGGAAGGGTCTCCCAAGGGCAGGGGGGGATTGCTCAGCTGGAGACAGTGTTGAGGCTCAGCTGGATAGGGTCCTGGGCTGGCTCATTTCGACTGGATCCTGCTTTCAGAGCTTGGACTGGATGATCCTTGAGGTCCTTTCAAACCTGTGAAACCCCCTAAATCACATGGAAATTGAACACCTGTATCTCACACATCTGCCATGGTGCCCAGATGAATAAACAAGAATTGCTTTCCCCTTCTGTTACAGGATTGATTTGCAGAATTACATGTGTTTGGCTGGAAACACATGGAGTAATCTGGAGTTCGATGGTGCTGTGCAATGACCTGCTAACTCGCAGCTCTAACCCCTCCGCAGTCAGCATTAGCCATCAACTGATGGAGTAAATGAGCTGCAATTACTGCATGCAAAGAGTTAATGAAGAGTTGTCAATACACTCAACACTCATCACTTACTGCTCAGTTCCATACCCGTGAAGAGGAATCATAGAATCATTAGGGATTGGAAAGATCATCCAGTCCAACCCCCCTGCCACAGCAGGATCACCCAGACCAAGTCACACAGGAACAGAGCCAGATGGGTCTGGAACATCTCCAGAGAAGGAGACTCCACAACCCCCCTGGGCAGCCTGGTCCAGTGCTCCGGGACCCTCCCTGGGAAGAAGGTCCTGCTGATATTGAGATGGAATGTCCTCTGTTCCAGCTGGCACCCAGTGCCCCTTGTCCTAGCACCAGATGACCTTGAGAAGAGCCTGGCTCCATCCTCCTGACACCCACCCCTCACAGATTTATAGACAGGAATGAGGTCCCCCCTCAGCCTCCTCTTCTCCCAGCTCCAGAGCCCCAGCTCCCTCAGCCTTTCCTCATCAGGGAGCTGCTCTCCTTCCTTCATAATCCTTGTTGCTCTACGCTGGACACCCTCCAGCAGCTCTGTGTCCTTCTGGAATTGAGGATCCCAGAACTGGACACAGTACTCCAGATGCAGCCTCACTAGTGCTTCCTACAGGATAATTTTATGAAGCACTTCTCTTCTGCTAATTTAGCATTGATAGAGTTGATCATCATAAAAATGTAAGGTAGGAATGATAATGAATTGCCTAATGCTTGTGGAACATGCATTTGTTTTGCATACATCAGTGCCTACTATCTGCCTGGCAGGTAGGCAACGTATGTGTGTGCATGTATAAATGCCTCACATCAACGAGTGAATATATCCCTGGTTTTAAGAAAGATTTCAGGAAGGAATTCCAACATTTCTCCTTTACGAGCATCATAAAGTCGGGTTTCTTAATAAACAGCTTGTTTTCTTTCTAGAGGTTATGAATCACATTTTATGTTTCTTAACTACCTAGGAGTAGCTCATGAATAATCAGTCATGCAAAGCTGTCACACTCGGTTAAATAGCTCGGTCCTGTTTTTACTGCTCCAGCCCTTTATATCTGTAATTACCTTTATTTAGCTGATATAAATCACCCTGGAACACATGTTCTCCTCTGCAGCCCTGCTTCTGCTTGTGTTCTGCAATGCCCTGATTGCACCAAACACTGCAGCTCTGTCTCTTTGGTCTGGTTATGGAAATTTTTTGCCCCTATTTTGTAATGCTTTTGTCTAGAGAGAACTTGGTCTTTCCCCCCCCCCCTCCTTGCTCTTAGATGTATTTACTGCGTTGGTGCTCTTGCTCCCTTGCCATCTCCTAGAGGAGCACAGGACTGGTCAGGGACTGGGACAGGCAGAGACCCCATCCCTGGAGGGGTTCAAAGAACATGTAGATGAGTCCCTGGGGAACAGGGTTTAGTGGGTATGAAGGGGTTGGGTTGATGGGTGGGCTTGATGATCTTGGAGGTCTCTTCCAACTGTTATGGCTCTATTATTTGAGTTCTATATGAAGTTCTTTGTAGGGATATATCCTCTTTTCTAACATCTTCACAAACCTCCTGGGATAGGCAGCTCCAAATGAATTCTCCTTCCTCTCTTGAAATTGGATCTGGGCTCTCCCGTGCCTGAAGAGCTTTGACTCCACAGCATCCCCACTCAGCCCGTCTTGAGCCGACAGCACAACACTGGATATTTAAGAAAGCGATTCTCTCACGAGGGGTTTGATATCTTCAAACAGATCGCCTGGAAAAGCCACTTGGCAACCCGACCTACCCAATCGGGTAGCTGTAATGAAAAAGTGATGATGGGTTCAGCTCAGAGTAACTAGAAAAGCCAGTCGATGGCTGCCAAAACCACTCTTAGGCTAATGTGGATGTCACTTTCCATGTAGTTTCTCGTAATCTCTCTGTCAGAGTGGACAGACAGATGTGCTGGAATGGTGAGTGTCTGCAGATTAAAGGTGATTAATTCTCCAGAATGAAAGGAGAGCGTCTTCATGCAAAAAGTTAATTAGGCTCTAGAAATTGTCCTGTGAATCTGCAAAGGATAGACAGGCGAAACAAAACAAAGACAAGAAGCGAGGCTGATTATTGCAGGATGATCATTTAGTTAAATTTATTCAAACTATCTCGTCGTTGGGGTTTTTTTTAAATACTTTTTAACTTCTATTTGATGACTACAGCTGATAATTTATACCTGTATTCACTGAGTCATGGAATGGTTCAGGTTGGAAGGACCTCAGTGATCATCTACTTCAGACCCAGCCTGCCATGGGCAGAGACCCCTCTCACCAGCCCACGTTGCCCAGAGCCCCATCCAACCTGGCCTTGGACACTGCCAGGGATGGAGCAGCCAGAACCTCCCTGGGCAACCTGTTCCAGGGCCTCAGCACCCTCACAGGGAGGGGTTTCTGCCTCAGATCTCATCTAAACCTACCATCTTTCAGTTTGAAGCAGTCTCCCCTTGTCCTGTCACTACACTTCTGATGTGTGACCTCACTTATGTCTGTAAATAGGTGAGGAGTGGGTGTCAGGAGGATGGAGCCANCCTGGCTGTGTTCCTGTGTGACTTGGTCTGGGTGATCCTGCTGTGGCAGGGGGAGTGGACTGGATGATCTTTTGAGGTCCCTTCTGATCCCTCATGATTCTATGATGATACTAAGACCCTCCCCATCCTTCTAAGCCCTCTTTAAGACTGAGAGATCACACTGAGGTCTCCTTGGAGCCTTCCCCAGGCTGAACAACCCCAGCTCTCTCAACCTCTGTTACAGTAGAAGGTGCCTCATCCCTCTGATGATCTTCGTGGCCTCTGGACCAGCTCGAGCAGGTTCATGCCTCTATCCACACACACACGCATATATATTCATACCCATGAATATAAACAAACCCCTGCAGAGCCGAGACCCAGCTCTGTAGATTAGATGGAGTCTCGTGACCTATATTTCAGATTCTGTTACAGACTGGTGGCCGAGGCCAAGGCACTCCATAGTTCTCTGTATTTCACACCTATTTTCACTCCCACTTCTCCATCCCCTGCAGCTTCCACCCCATTTTCCACATTTTCCCTTAAAACTTCCAGCTGGTGAGTAATACGGCAGCATCTGTGACAACAATACGTGAAGATAGCCGTGAAGGGCTAGCAGCACAACTGCCGAGCACATCAACAAGTCATTAGCACCCTAAGCTCCTGATGCATCATCTGACATCAGCGATGGCTGCAATCAGACTGGCAGGGGCGGCTCTTCTGGCCGGTCTGGCTTTTGCAAATTCCTCTTGGCGTGTTCACTGCCAACCGTAGAGCGCTGAAACGCCTTTCTTTTTGATGAAACAAAGGGAATGTTATTGGACAAGCTGCTGATAACAATATGTTGTTATTTGCATATCTAAATGCCGGCTGGTGAGTAAGCGCTGCCAGCTTGGGGATGGGTGGGTTTCTGGTGGAGTGACTCAGACTCAGTGTCTCTGCCTAGCGCAGGAGCCTCCGTGAATGCTAATTACCAAGTGTCCTCCCACTGTGTGTGAGCAGAAAGGCAGCAGCCAGGGAAACCTTCATCACTCAGTACAGACAGGGGAAAGCAAGCTTTTTGCAGGCTGAGGGTGTTGAGACACTGGAACAGGATGCCCAGGGAGGTTGTGGCTGCCCCCTTTCTAGCAGTGTTCAAGCCTTGAGCTTCCTGGTCTAGTGAGGGGTGTCCCTGCTCATGGCAGGGACTGGATGATCTTGAAGGGGTTGGAACTGGATGATCTTGAAGGTCCCTTCCAACCTGAACCAGTCTAGGGATGAGTGAAGTGACTTTTACTTGCTGTTGCATCCTTAGATTTCATCACAGAGAACTTCACAAAGCGTTCACAGAGGTGGTTTTGGAGTTCTGATACCCAAAGTAAAGACTGAGCACCCCACCTGAGCCACCTTTTGGATCTTTTCTAATGCAGCTCTGTCACCCTTTCCAAGCCTCAGCCAAGGCAGCTCAAAGGATCATTTGTGCCCTGGTCTGAAGAAATTGCTCCTTTAATCTGGTCGATTCCAATGGTTTCACAGTTTGTGCCCCAGTCTGATTGTTTCACCCTTTAATTGGGATCCAGCTTCAATGTTTTCCCCTTCTTTCTGTTCCCTACCTGCCTTTCACTGCACTGTCCCTCCACCTTTCTAGTGATAACTGTCAACATCCCCTCCAGCTCCTCTTCTCCAGTTCCTGTTGGGCTCCCAATATCCAATCAATTTAGCTAATGAGCTGATAAAGCTGGTCTCCTGGGGTTGTATGTGTGATGCACCTGCTGCCCTCTACTCTGCACTGACCGCATCTGGAGTACTGTGTCCAGTTCTGGGCCCCTCAGTTCCAGAAGGACACAGAGCTGCTGGAGGGTGTCCAGCGTAGAGCAACGAAGATGATGAAGTAGAGCACTCCCTGATGAGGAAAGGCTGAGGGAGCTGGGGCTCTTGAGCTGGGAGAAGAGGAGGCTGAGGGGTGATCTCATTGATGTCTATAAATATGTGTCAGGAGGATGGAGCCAGGCTCTGCTCAAGGTCATCTGGTGACAGGACAAGGGGCACTGGGTGCCAGCTGGAACAGAGGAGGTTCCCTATCAATATCAGCAGGACCTTCTTCCCTGGGAGGGTCCAGGAGCACTGGCACAGGCTGCCCAGGGGGGTTGTGGAGTCTCCTTCTCTGGAGACGTTCCAGACCCGCCTGGATGTGTTCCTGTGCCACTGGGTCTGGGGGATCCTGCTGTGGCAGGGGGAGTGGACTGGATGATCTTTTGAGGTCCCTTCCAGTCCCTAGTGATTCTATGCCACTCACTCCAAGCTGAAGCACACACGCACAGAGCACCTCCAGCACCTGCTCCTTGAAGGGAAAAATCCCAGCTGAAAATGAAATAACTACAAACTCGATGCAACCTGCAGACCCTTTTCTTGTAGAGGAGGAACTTCAGGTGCTTTGTGCACTACTCCAGGCTTTGGAGATGGCCCAAAGCTGCTCTTGGAGGACCCTGCTGAGCCACAGGTGTGTTTTGCATGCGGTGAGCCATCGTGTCTCTTGTCCATGGTCTCTCTGAACTCCGTAAGAGGTGCTTCTTTCCAAGTCCTCTAACTGATTAATAACCTTTGCACACCGAGAAGGAATTCATTTGGAAAACACCGGCAGTGAGGCATGAGAGAAAGTTCTCCTGCCCTGCACTCAGCTGGAGTGAGGAGCAGGTGCTCCCTGGGCTGTGCCGAGGTACAGAGAGGTCCCATCACACTCTCACCACTCCCAGGTCTTGGGACTGGGCCATGGTGGGGATATGCAGGGAACACCATGTACTTGAACTTCATTTGGATGCGTGTGGCAGTGTCTGTAACCAGAGTCAAGGGCTCAGGAGCTTCCTGACTCTCACTTTCTTCACCTCCAGCAAAGCACTAAGCAGTGACAGCTACCTGAAAGGAGGAGATTAGAGAGCTGGGGGTTGGTCTCTTCTCCCAAGGAACAGGACAAGAGGACATGGCCTCAAGCTGCCCCAGGGGAAGGTTAGGTTGGCCATGAGGAGAAACTTCTCCCTGGAAAGGGTCCTCAGGCCTTGGCACAGGCTGCCCAGGGAGGGGGTTCAATCACCATCCCTGGCTGTGTTTCCCAGTCGTGGAGATCTGGAGCTCAGGGAGAGGGTTTGGGGGTGGGATGGGCCAGCTGGGGTCAGGGTTGGACTTGATCACCTTAAAGGTCTTTTCCCACCTAAATGATTCTGTGATTCTATGTTATTAAGGAATGCTGGCACAATGGGAGGTTCTGCTCGTGGTGGTGAATACCAAGCCATGGAGATGATCTACCTGGAACTTCTTAGGAAGCACAAGAAGAGAGAGAGAAAGGGATAAATAAGGAAGGTGAGCAAATGGGCTGTGTGCAAACACTCGGCTCAGTGGCTGGACCTTCTCCCCTGTGTTTATAGTTCATGCTTTCCACTGGCTCCCTCACTGGTATAAAAATGAGACCTGGGCTGCTGTGTGGGTGCTGCACAGTAGAGACATTTGTGTTGACTCTGTAGATCTGCCCTTGGTCTAACAAAGCTCATCATCCTCCCGTGTTCTGTTCAGCACCTCATCTTGCCAAGTTGCCAGGGCAATCTGGACGAGTCGCTGTGTGAGCACTTTCACAGACAACCCTACAACAAAGGGAGACTATTAGGCGGTTGATGGACATCTCTGTTTACTGGAGCCATTTTTAAGAGCTAGTTGAGTAGCTGCTGCTGTGCAGCAGTGATTGCGAAGCAGATGATGACCTTAACCGAGGGGTGAGAGCTGGAAGCTGCTGCAGTGTGTGTGCTGAATGAGAAAGGGTGCTGAGAGCCAAGAACTCCTGAATCGCCCTCTCTGCTGTGATCCCAAGTAGACTATTTTCATGCTGCCCTGCAGTCCCCCTCTACTAGGGCTGCGGGAACAACTGGAAAGCTGGGTTTTCCTGGCTGTGCAGGGGGCAATCCTCCAGGCAGCAGTGGATGAGCTTCAGCAGAGGAGGGGATGAACCTTCTGCCCACGTCTGCAGTCTGCAGGCACCATTGAGTAGGTGATGATGCCCTCTAGTGACTCCCCAAAGAGAGAATAGGATGGTGCAGCTGAGGGAATAGCTTTGACCCTCTGGAAAACCTCTGGTGATGAAGACTTCAGGTCTTCGGTCTTTATTTTGTTCTGTCTGATTGTATTTATTGACAGTGAAATCGTTCCAATATAACAAGAGCTTTGTGAAATACCAGGCGTGGGACAGTTTACCTGGCAGGTTTATTCTATTTTTAAAAGAACTCTGCTCTGCTAGAGTGGGCTTTGCATTAAAAAGGCATTTACACAGCTATACTAGTCCTGTTCCAATAAGGAGAGACCTTTCCATAACACAGGGACTATGTTTTCATACAAACCTGCTCAGTCATACGCTGACTCTCTCCTTGCCAAGGGAAGCACTGAAATACTGGTTAAAATATAGACCAGCTGGACTTATTCCCCATTTCTGGGGATGGTTTCACTATGTATTTTTTTCCCCAGCTGAGTCAGGTGGAGTTTGGATCAGAATTTTAACAACAGTAGTGTTAGCCTTGCAGGCAGCGCTCTCGGAAGGGAGAGGGTGAGTCAGTGTGGGGAGTGCAGGAGCGGAGGCTGCACATGGTTGACAGTCATCAGGTTTTCATTCCAAGGAGCTCTGAGCCACTCACCCCTTCCCTTTGCTGTGCTCTTAGCTTTTCAGGAACCCTTCTATCCCGTAGGGATGAGTTTGTTGGCTCCCCAGGTCTGTGCAGCTTGTTTGCCCGATAAATGAGCACATCCTCTCACTACCTCAAGCAGAGCCTCTCCCACAGCACCTGTCACACACCAGTAAGTTATCACTCTTGGGGGACAACCGGACTTTTGCTGGTTTCCCTTCTCGTGGGGAGGGTACAATGTGAATAACAACGTCTACATCATCTCAAACCCCAAAAAACTCCAGTAGTTTCCTGGTTCTTTCGCCTGTAGTTCCTCTTGGCTTCTTTTTTAGCCCCAGCCTGAGGTGAAGGGGTGGAAGGAGGGGAAAACATCTCTCTTTTGTAATCAGCAAAAGAATCACCACCCTAGACCTTCAGTGCTTCTCGTTTGTTCCCAGAAAGCATGAAAATGGCCAAACATAGAGTAAATATTTTTCTCTTACAACAAAAACACATCCCTCTTGTTTACTTCACTCCCGCTGCCTTTAAGTACTCTGCAAGGTGAGGATTGTCCTAGTGGGTTACACCCAGCCCAGTATTGTCCTCAGCCCCAGCTGTGGCCTCTAGGTCATCACCCTAACTGTGGGTGGTTGATGAGTTTGTGAGGGCTGTCTGCGTAAAACCCCTCGGGCTAAGTGAGGAGCAGCTAGGACTGGAGATGGGAGAGGAGAAGGGATGCAAAAGGGGAAGGGTCACAGAGTGGAACAAATGTAGTAACTTGAAAAAGAGAGATGCGGGTGTTGGACTAGCTGCTCCTTCCAACCTGCTGCACTGTGGTACTGAGCTTCCAATTCAACCAGGTTCTTCTAGCTCAGTTCTTCTCCCGAAAGCCATGGAGCTGAGGCACCACGTTTGCAAGAGGCGAGAGGCAAGGAAGGAGGTGAAGGATGGCAGAGGAACGAGGCAGACAAAAGCCAGGTAGGTGACCTAACTTATCCTGGGCAGTCGTGTCCTTGCTGCCACTTGCCAAGTGCCTCTCTGAAATAATCAAGAGCTATTTAATGATTAGCAGCAAGAATTCAGGGGGTGGAAAAGTGGGACAATCTGCTTCTATCATGCATGTCAGCATGCATGGCCTCTGTGCTAACGCAAGGCGTCTGGTCTGCCAGGGCTGGGTGTTCCTTCGAGCTGACAGACAAGCGCTCTGGGTGGAAACTTGTACTTAACGAGGAGCAACACCGATCTGTGGTTTAGAGCTCTCAATCAGAAGAGGGTTAAATACACGCTAGCCCCTGGACTAATAGGTTCTGTGTGAATAGGGCATCGCGTCTCCAGAACCTCCCATCTGGGAGGATGCAGCACAGGGAGGTCTCTCTGTTTATTTGGTGTCCTCAAACAATTGTCAGAGTTACTGTTAAGCTTTGATGGTGCTTTTTCTTCTCTTTCCTGTCTTTGTTATCCACACGAGTCCTGAAAACAATACAGTAAGGCCCTGCCTTGCTGGTGTTGCTGTAACTCACTTCAGTTTCTGTAGTGGTAGCAGTGTGTGTGCAGGTGGGAGATGCCTCTGCATCCTTTCTGCAGAGTGAGAGGTAGAGTTTGATTGAATTCATTAGTGATGGAGATGGTTTAGTGATTCGGGGTTGTAGGGTGGATGGTTGGACTTGATCATCTTCAAAGTCTTTTCCAAACTCGGTGGTTCTACATAAATACCAGCAGGACCTTCTTCCCGGAGCACTGGACCAGGCTGCCCAGGGAGGTGGTGGAGTCACCGTCCCTGGAGGGGTTTAACAATTAGTTAGAGCACTTGAGGCCATGGTCTAGGGGTTGGGGAGATTTTGGGATGAGGGCTGGGCTTGATGATGCTGGAAGTCCTTTCCAGCCAGGATGACTCTGATTCTACAGTGCTGGAGGAACACAGAGATGATAGGATGGTGCTTGTACTCGTGAGCTGATAGTCTGAACCTGAGATAAGAAACACCAGAGGGTCACAGGGGAAGAAACTCCCGAGATGCCAGCAGGGCAAACACTATTCCCTGCAGCAGGTGCTGAGGATACGAGGTGAAATGAAACTCCTGTGAATGAATCAACGACCTATTTTTATTTATGCTTTTCCTTCTCACCATATCTGAACAAACCAGAGGAGATAAGAGGAGGATTATCACCTTTCCAAGGGAATCGGCACCCGGGGACGGAGCGTTCCTAACTTTAAGCAAGTTGCTCTTTGCCTGTTGTTGATATATCGCGGCGAGATGGAGAGGAATGGGTCTGTGCAGGTAGACCTGGGAGCAGAGCTTGGCTGCCAAGCCTCGATGACTGGCGAGGGTACACAGGAGGGCAAGGACCTGTGCTGTATTTGCATAACTGACAGCAGAAAAAAGAGCAGCTCTCTCCATTCTAAATTAAAAAGAGCACCAGGAGCAGCGAGATAGCGAATCCTTTAATCCCACTCTTTCAGTCGCATGATGGCACAGGACCACACTTCGAGGCAATCTGATTTTCCTCCCATAGATTTGAGGATTCTGCCTACAATTCCCTAATTGCTGTGGAATGTTGGTAATAAAAGCAGGGCACTATCGCTCCATCTGGATTGTACAGGACTGGAATAGTTTGCATTTCTTTAGTCTCATTTACCGTGGGGAATTCAGATGTAACCTGACTGGTGAACCTACAGGGATCATGTTCCTTCCTTCCCCTCCAGTGACACTGCTGGCTTCTGCTGGGTCTCTGGGTCAGGGGAATCCCCCCTGCACTATCCACACTAAAAACCCTCAAAAAAGAGAGAGCAACTCCCCATCCTTACCGAGCAGCACCTGCCTGGTTACCTGGGTCTGGATCAGGTTGCCCAGGGAGGTTGTGGCTGCCCCCCAGCTCCCTGGAAGTGTTCAAGGCCAGATTGGATGGCACCCTGGTCTAGTGGGGGGTGTCCCTGCTCATGGCAGGGGGGTTGGAACTAGGTGATCTTGAAGGTCCCTTCCAACCTGAACCAGTCTATGACTCTAAGAATCATTTTTCACCAGGTAGAGAGTGAGAGGAACAGTGCTGGTACCAACCTCCCCCTGCCGCGTTGTGCTTAAAGCCTGAGATTGGGCCATCAGATTGGGTCTTCAAATCCTTAAAGAGTTAATTGTTGTTGTTAATTGGTTTCCACTCTATGTACAATGTGCACTCTTGGAGAGGTTCGCAGCAGAGGCTTCTTGAATGGTTCAACCCCCAACAAACGCTCTAAAGCTTTGAAAATGCTTTTTAAAGGATAAATGCAGAGTCTGTAGGAGGAGTGAGAACACACACAACCTCTCACTCCTCATCACTGCTCTGAGAACACTCTTACTGCCTGTGTGGTGATCTGAGAGGGCAGTTCATAGCTCTACCCTTCCTCTGAGAGGTGGGATTTACAATTTAAAGGCAAGGATGGCGTGCTGACTGCTTTATTATTCAAACAGCCTTCTTTTTTCCCTGCTCATCGTGCAAAGAGATGGGTAATAGGACACTGTGGTCTGGATGGTGATGGCCAGGCTGTGGCACAAACCCAAGGGTGACTGTGTGTGCTGCTGTTGGCTGGGGCAGGGTTTTGCTCACAGTAGCTGGTATGGGGTTGTGTTTGGGATTTGTGCTGGGAACAGTGTTGGGAACTCGAGGCTGTTTAAGCTGTTGCTGCACAGTGCTTGCATAGAGTCAGGACTTTTTTGCTCCTTAACCACCCCACCAGTGAGCAGGCTAGGTGGGACCAGACAGGCTGGAGAGCTTGGCAGAGAGAAACTTAATGAGGGACAACAAGGGTCAGGGGAGAGTCTGGCATCTGGGCAAGAACAACCCCAGGGACCAGGAGAGG
>VZRI01003687.1:102500-147934 GCA_013397515.1 Upupa epops | reverse complement strand
CTAGGAGATCCTTTCCAACCAGGACTATCCTGTGATTCCTTGACCCTAAAAGTGCAAACTCAGCCTCAAAACGAAGTTGCCACCTGAATTAGCCGGTGAGAGCTCAGAACCCTGGAGGTGCCTCTCTGTATCCTCTTTTCCCTTCCTTGTTGTTGTGCCATGGCCACCCTGTTTCCCACAGTCTCCCTGCCATCTGATGACCGCTGGTGCCCTTGAGCAGCCCGCAGTGATTAGTTACCCATTTAGCTGTGGGAGATAGCGTGCGTCCCAGTCCTTGGCCATACCTCCCCAGTTTCCAGGCTGGTGCAGGCAGGCATGATGAACCTATGGCAGCTGTGGTTTAATGGGTATAAACAATTAAGTAATTATAAATCAATGAGCTCTGTAACTCTGGTATTATAACAATTACATTTTAAAAGGCACTACTTAGTTACAAGTCAGGGATTATTTACAGGCAATAATTAAGGTCAAGCTGACTTCCTTCTGTTACACAGAGTATTCGTAGGAGCAGCATGCCAAGCAATAATTAATTTAAGGCAAACCTAATTGCCTGGTGTACTGAAGGGTGTCATTATCCTAGGGAATACGCTCTTGTGTCTATCTGGTTATGTTTTAAAGAGAAAATCCATCTCTCTTCTTTAAATGGAGATGTAAATTGTCTTCATATATTACTTTTGGGTTAGAAGAGTGTCATTTCCTTCAGGGTTTTGGGGTTGGGTTTCTTTTTTAACTCAACCCACAGGAAAGGGAATAGAGGAACAGGAACAAGAGCGTGGCACATTCCCTGTGTGAAGCAATTCTGTGAAGAAAGAATAGATGGGAAAAATTAGTGCAATGATTTTACAGGATTATTCCCCACAGGACGTTTCCCAGTGCTTTGTCTGGTCTAGTTTGCAAAGATGCAAATGATGTCATTTTTATTGCTCCCCTTAGGGAAGATTATTCCAGTCTAATAACACTCACAGTTAGGAAATTTTACTGATGTTCAAACTGTTTTTCTTTACCTGACTTTACCCCATTGCTCCCAGTTGTAAACTCCCGCGGGCGATTCGGAACAGTTCCTCTCCTTCCTGGGTGTTCTGAGCCAAGCAATACACAGCTATTTCTCTTAGTCTTTCATCGAAGGCTGTCTGAATGATGGACCTTTGGGCCTTGGAGAGCCTCTGGGTTTGAACGCAGCCTCCGCTCGCTGCCCTGTGTCCGCATCTGTGTCTGTGCATGGGAGCCCTCGTGTGCGGGATGTGCGCACTTGTGAAATGGGTTTCCTCGGGTCCCACTGCCCAGTGAAGCCTGCTCTTGCAAACAGATTTTGTCTCACATACAAAGAAAAGTCAGCTCTAAGACCTTTCACAGTCTCACAGTACTGATGAGGCTGGAAAAGACCTTCAAGATCATCCAGTCCAACCAAGTAACCCTAACATCCGCATTTCCTTTTGGGAAAGGTGAATTCGTAGGGTTAGCACAGAGTCAGCAAGGAGGGAAGAGATCCCAGAGGATCTCCCTTCTAACTCTCCTCACAGGCTATGCTGTGAACGTTGACCATGTCACGTAGTATTTTGCCCAGGTGGGTTTTGAGAGCTCTGAAGGTCACTCGTTCCTTAACCTTCCTTGGAGACTGTTTGGAACACTCCACTTTCTCCTGTAAATGTGTTTTCCTGTATTCCTTGTCAGAAACTGATCTTGTACTTGGCAGTCCTCTGGGATTCATCTTGGGTTTGGTGCTTTGCAGTAGAAACAGGGAGTTGAGCAGAGGAGTTGGGCTCGATGACCTCCTGAGGTCTTTTCCAACCCCTAGCGATCTGTGTAATCTGTGTGAAAGGTGGCAGCGTGGAAGTCTTGTGAACTTGGAAGGCAGCAGAGAATCCAGTCTAGAATCATCAGGGATCGGAAAGGGCCTCAAAAGACCATCCAGTCCAATCCCCCTGCCACAGCAGGATCACCCAGACCAAGTCCAGGTGGGTTCTGAACATCCCCAGAGAAGGAGACTCCGCAACCCCCCTGGGCAGCCCCCTGCAGTGCCCCATCACCCTCCCTGGGAAGAAGTTATAGAATCAGTCAGGGTTGGAAGGGACCACAGGATCACCCAGTTCCAACCCCCCTGCCATGGGCAGGGACCCCCAACCCTAGATTCGACTGGCCAGAGCCTCATCCAGTCTTGAGTCAGTTGAAGATTACTGAGTTACCTTCCCTCTCTGGGTTTTGCTTTCCTGACTTTAAGTGATAAAAATAATTAGAAGACTTTGCAGTAGCATCTTGAGAAGTCACAGCTGAGATAGCTTTGGTTAGAACACTCGTGGGTTTAGTCAGGAGACCCACTGTTTCTGCTGCTCTCTGGGGCACCCAATGTGACTTGAGCAGGGGTAGTCACCCTGTGGAGTCTCTCCACGCCATCCATATGAACACTGGAATTTTCCACAGCAAATACCCTTCTTCCTGGTCATGAATGTAGAATCGCTGGGTTGGAAGGGGCCTCTAAAGGTTATCCTGTCCAACCCCCCCTGCAGTGAGCACAGACAGCCTCAACTCAATCAGGTTGCCTAGAGCTTTGTCCAGCCTCTCATTGAAGATCTCCAGGGCTGGGACCTCAACTGCTACCCTGGGCAACCTGTTCCTGTGTTCAACCCCCCTCCTGCTAAAGAACTTCTTCCTACCAGCCCATTTCCATCTGCCCTTGTCCTGTCACCCCAGTCCTTTGTAAACAGTCTCTCTGCAGCCTTCTAGTAGCCCCCTTCAGGTGCTGGAAGGTTGCTAGCTGAAGGCTTCTCTTCTCCAGGCTCAACAAATCACCTCAGTGACATCTCCTAAGGGGATTCTCTTCCAGAGCCTGGCGGTACAACTCTGTTGCCATGACCCCATTCTCCATTCCTGCTCTGTGCTCTTCTGACTGAGCCCTCCTCACCTCCAGCTCGCTAGCACAAAGCTCCTCGTTTTCATCTCAGCTGGCTCTGGCTAATTCAGTTAGCTACTGGTTCCACTCCCTAAAACATATCAATACCAGACGCTGTTATCACCACGGACCTGCACTCCTCCCAGATGGAGGTGTCTCTGATAAAGAGATAAACCCTCTTCTTTCCACACCAGCAAGCACAGTGAACGTTCACGTTAAACGTTTGTGTTGTCATTTACATATGAAGCTAACAAGCACTGGGTCTCAGTCTTTTAAAGACCCACCCCTGCCTCTTCTCACTCTCCTCTGTGTCACATCCAGATGCCTGTGTTTGTGATGCTGGGGTTCCCACTCCTAGGCTACGGGCTCTCTGACACTGAGAACAGGTCTTTCGTGTGTGTGTCAGGCTGTTTCACACACACCCAAGGGTGATGCTGGCTTCTCCCGTTGTTATTTCTTGTTGGCAGCATAATGTCTGCTCAAGTGCTGCTTGTGCTCGGATGGATTCCCTGCCTCCATGCACCAAAAACCCTGGTCGGTGCTTCCTCATGATGTTCTGGTCCAGCTGCAGGTGTCGGTGTCAGTGTGGAATCTTTCATTTGATGCCATCGTGATATCTTCTGGTTTTCTTTCTGTTTCTAGAATTTTCTTATTGATAACTCCACAGTAAATCCTGCCTCTGTATTGGATTCAGAAGTCAGGCTTAGTAAAACCTAGCTGCAGTAGAATCATTTAATTGTTTAGACTGGAAAAGACCTTCAAGATCATGGAGTCCAACCTTTAACCCAGCTGTCCCATCCCACTGCTAAACCCCATCCCTGAGCTCCAGATCTCTGTGACTGTGAAACACAGCCAGGGATGGTGATTGAACCCCCTCCCCGGGCAGCCTGTGCCAATACTCCTAAACCCAGCAGAACAGTTTGGTTAAGACATGCTGGGTGTCATTCACCTCCCAGGATGGGGACTCCCCCACTGCCCTGGGCAGTCCAGTCCAGGCTCTGAGCACCCTTTCCCTGAGGAAGGGCTTCCTAACAGCCAACCTAACCCTCCCCTGGCAGCTTCTGGCCCTGCCCTCTCATCCTATCACTGGTTGTCTGGGAGAAGAGTCCAACCTTCACATGTCTATAAATTCCTTTCAGGGAGTTATAGAGAGTGATAAGGTCTCCCCTGAGCCTTCCCTTCTCCAGGCTAAACAACTCCAGCTCCCTCCACTTCATCAGCCTTTCCCTCCAGTCCCTTCCTCAGCCTCCTTGCTTCTCTGCACCCACTTGAGCCTCTCAATCTCTTTCTTGGAGTGAGTAGCCCAGCACTGCCCCCAGGACTCAAGGGGAGGCAGTGCCCAGTCTAGGTGGAGAATGACATCCCTAGCCATGCTGGCCACACTAGTGCTGATCCAAGCCAGGACGCCCTTGGCCTTTGGTGCCACCTGGGCACCCTATTGGCTCCTGTTTAGATGGCTGTCACCCAACACTGCCTGCTCCCTCTCTGCCAGGCTGCTCTTCAGCCACTCATCCCCCAGTCTGTAGCTGCAGGGGGGTTCTTGTGTCCAAAATGCAAAGGCAGCCTAGGAAAGCATTTCCACCCCAGCAGAAGGAAGGAGCAGCATTCCCAAGCGTTTGGTTTTCATTTAAGGCAAGAATAAAATCACCAAGTTTCCCAGCAGGTTATTCAGTAGAGAGATGTACAGATACCTCTAGCACCCAAAATAATAACCGAGGGATGCTGTCGCACCCCTTCAGCTGGAATATTTCAAAGGGGACAGGCTGTTCAAAAAGCTTGGCTGCTTCTGAAGAACCAAAACAACTAGCAGCTTTCTTCGAGACTTTGAGCCCGCATGGCTTTGAGCGCTTCTGAAAGTTTGCCTGTAGAGGTGGGTGCTGAGCCCTTGAAAAAAATTATCCTAGAGCTCTTTGGAAAAATCTGGCTACGGCTTAGACAACTGCCTGCTCTATGATCTCCTGCCCTTTGATTCACCAAAGCCTCACGCTGCTATTTGATGAACTGCTTGTTGACAGATATTTATCAGCTGGCTCTAAAGAAAGGAGGTGGGAGGGGAAGGGTGGATTTTGTAGAGATGGAGCTGAACTCTGCATTTAGGGGGAAAGTCAAGCAGCCAGCTAAGCCATCAGCCCGGGTTCCCAGTCCTTTGAGAGGATGTGGCAGGTACGGTCCAGGTTAGAGTCCAGTTACGGTTAGTCCAGTTAGAGTTAGTTACGGTCCAGAGTGTCTCTCTTGCGCTCTGCTCCTTGGGTGCCTTCATGGTTTCGCTGCTGTCACCTGAAAAAGGTTGCACGCATTTTTCCACCACCAGATGGTGAGGAAATACAGCAGCATTTCATGCTGACGCAGGGAATGGTGAGCCAGTTTGGTGAGTACCTCACATTACAAGTGAGTGCCTTCACGCATCCCACTGCCAATTGTTATTAATAGAAGAAGCAATAGGAGTCTGGACACTTGGATGCATCTGATCTTTCACAAAGAGCTGGGTTTGGAATATCCCAGGCCAAGGTTAGTGCAGCACTCGTTTAGGAAGGGTTCTGGATTGCATTTGTCTTCTTCAGGAATGCATTTTAGAATCATAGAGTCATCGTGGCTGGAACCACCTCCCTGGGCAGCCTGGTCCAGTGCCCAACCACTCTATCAGCAAAGATGATCTTCCTAAGATCCAATCTAACCCTCCCCTGACACAGCCTGAGGCCATTTCCCCTTGTCCTAGCGTTAGGAATTTGGGAGAAGACACCAGCAGCAGCCTCACCACAACCTCCTTTCACGTAGCTGTAGAGAGCAATAAAGGTCTCCTCTCAGCCTCCTCTTCTCTGGACTAAACAACCCCAGTTCCCTCAGCCACTCCTCACACAGCACGTTTTCTAGACCTCTCACAAGTCTCACTGCCTTTCTCTGGACCCTGAGCTTATAAACCCTGCTGTCAGTGCAATTAAACCCTCAGCTTGGGCTTCACTCAGTTCTTGCTGCTGCTGCTGCTGCTGTCACTGCTGCTTTCTCCTCACCGACTCAAAACACCTCAGTTTCCAGATGAGATCCTCACTTAAAACTCTGCAGAGGCTCAGCTCCCAGTCCGTTGGACCTTGCTCTGCTGAGCCAGCAGCGAGGTGGAAAAGTCCAACCTGTTCCTTCATTCCTGACCAGCTGGTTTTGACATGATTCCCAGTAACCAGTGCTAGTGCTAACCTGGGGGTTCGTGGTTCTTATTCCCAGTAACCAGTGCTAACCTGAGGGATTCATTGTTCCTATTCCCAGTATCCAGTGCTAACCTGGGGGTTCGTGGTTCTTATTCCCAGTAACCAGTGCTAACCTGAGGGATTCATCATTCCTATTCTCATTAATCAATGCTAACCTGGGGGTTCATCATTCCTATTCCCAGTAACCAGTGCTAACCTGAGGGATTCATCATTCCTATTCCAAAGAACCAGTGCTAACCTGAGGGATTTACTGTTCCTATTCTCATTAATCAGTGCTAACCTGGGGGTTTGTCGTTCCTATTCCAAATAAACACTGCTAACCTGAGGGATTCACTGTTCCTATCCCCAGTAACCAGTGCTAACCTGGGGGTTTGTCATTCCTATTCCCCTTAATCAGTGCTAACCTGAGGGATTCACCGTTCCTATCCCCAGTAACCAGTGCTAACCTGGGGATTCATAGTTTCTATTCCCGTTAACAAGTGCTAGTGCTAACCTGGGAGCTCTTTTCCAACCCAGCAGACCCCCTGGAAGCACTGTGTATTTCTTCACCCGGGCTCCTCTGTGTTGAACGCTTTCCTCTCTCGCTGTGCCCATGGATGTTAAATTTTGAAGAGCAGTAATTATTTACAGCCCCAGGTGGTTAACTCGCCCTCACATCAGCTACCAGTCGTATCCTGATTAATCAGTGTTGAATTCTGCATTCCTCCTCTCTACTGACCTTTAAGAATAGGTTTGCTACCTATGCGACACCCGCGTGCAGTCAGGACTGTTTGAGATCTTACTGGCGCCATGAATTCCTCGTGTCCTCCAACTGGATGGGAAGGGCAGGCTCGTTCAGTCAGAAGAAGGGCACGAGAGCAGTCTCTGAGAGACACAGCTGCACCCTGGATGCTGCAGTCTGGGCTTGGTGTTAGCAGGCGACGTGACCGCTGCCTTTTAGGAGCTATTGGTTCTCTTATTCCCCGTAAACCTCCTTCCAGAGATCGTACAAGAGATGCTTAGCTGTAGCGGCAAGGGAAAGAGGTGATTGCCCAATAGATAGGGTTTAGGATGAGTTTTAATCTTTCCTGAATCTTCTCGCTAAATAGGGAGTGAGATGTAGCTGATGGAAGAGATAGAGGAGAGAAAGAGCAGCTGGTGTTTTGACTGATTCCGTGATATTGTAATTACATTTCTAACCCCGTGCCAGGTGCTTTAACAACTCCAGCTCGGGTTTTTATTTTGTGTGGATGTAAATAAATAAAGGCTGTGGTTAATTTTCCTGTTTCCTGAAATAAGACTTTATAGGTGTCGGTGAAAACAGAGCCACTGAGGCCGAGAGGAAAAATAGGAGCCTTAATTATTGGTCCTGTGCAACTGAAGTAATGGGCTGCTTGAGAGGCTGACTGGGTAGCCAGGGAGGAGGTGATTTAGCAGGCTATTTATAGCCCATCAAAGGGTCTGTATTTGTCTATTAATAAGGACATAAAAGGCAGAAAATGACTGAATACAGCCTTCAAATACCTAGGCCATGAGCACAGGGTGCAGCGAGGAGCTGGGGCTGGCACGGGGGTGTGTGTTGCGTGGATAAATCATCAATCAATGGTAGCTAGCCTAGCAGTAGGTAATACAGGGCAGAACATGAAAGGAACAGATGAGACGTAAATACAGGGGAGTAGAGGGGAGCAGAGATCTGCATACAAAGGTTTTGACTCAGCTGCTTGAGAGCTTGACGGGCATCACGCTTCCCTGCCTGCTCTGCTGCAGCAGTAGAGGGAACCTGAGCAAACAGATTCATCTGGTCTTTGCTTAAATACTGGTTAAAGGCAACCAGGTGAGTGTAAGTTCCTGCCTGCTGGGGGGAGAAGGAGGCTCCTGCCAGGGCTGTGGGGCTGTTGGATGAGCAGTCAAACCTGGCCTAACATCCAGAGACCCCCTGGGAGTCAGAGGGAGTGGAACATGGAGAGGGAGAGAGGGTTTTCAGTTGGCAACAGGGACACGTAACCAGGTCTAGGAAAGCTCAACCTGTGAGTTTAACTTGATGTAAGGGTAGGAGCTCAGTCCAGTGCAGTATAAACCAGGTAAACCCGATATTAACACCATCAGGACTCTGTCACCCAGACTGTGATGCTCTCTGTTACAACCACAAAGGTGCAGAAGGAACAACCTCGTTCAACTCCCAACGGAGAGGACCTGAGGTTTTGGGGTGTGCAGTCACCTTTAGTGTTTCACAAAGTGTTTCTTTCCATCTGCTGGTTTAAAAGATGGAGGAAAGCCACAGGAGATTAAACCCAATCTCCTGATTTCCCTTTAAATCTCTGCTCTGATGGTGATTGTGCAACCTGCATTTCAACACACAGCCTAGGCTGCTTTCTGGACTGCAGCCCTCCTGGAGCACAATCAGCTCAGGGATCAACAACAAAGGGAGGCTATAATTATGGATGTACTCCCAGGAGATGAAAACTAAAGCTGTTTTCCCGTGTATAGATGATGTCAATTAGCAAAATCATCTTTCACCAGAGGTTATAGCAATTAATTTGTGAAAGTAAGGGGTGGTCACCTAGCTCAAGCTCTTAAGGAGCCATGGGAGGCAAGAAGCCTTAAATCCCTCCTGTGCTGCAGCCCCTAGCAGCGGACACCAGTCCCTGCCAAACTCCATCAGCCTTATCCTCCCTAAATCCCTCCTCAAACCCTTTCTCTGCTGTGAACCACTCCCAGCCCAGGCAAGTAGTGAGCTGCACCGAAGTCTGTTTGCTTGACAGCTATTCAGTGTTTCCAACCCACTCCCACCCCATGGTTTATCTCTTCCATCCGCCGCTTTCATCCCAGCCGATAAGAACCCTGTTAGATCTCTCGGGCAGGAACTCTTCTTGTTTGTAAAACACCTCATTAAATCCAGCCCTTTCACTGGGGGGGTTCTAGGTGCAACCATAACGTAAACAGTAAACAATAACTTTGTGAGATGAGCGTTATCTCTAACCCAAACCCCAGACTGAAGGCTTCAGCAGTGCACGGGGAGGATCTGAATGGTAGAGGAGGCGCTGGGGTGTCTCAATGGGATCTCCTGCGTGGACAAGTGCTGTCCACCATCCTCCTGTATGTTCCTATAATGTCCATAAATCTGTGAGGGGTGGCTGTCAGGAGGATGGAGCCAGGCTCTGCTCAAGGTCATCTGGTGACAGGACAAGGGGCACTGGGTGCCAGCTGGAACAGAGGAGGTTCCCTATCAATATCAGCAGGACCTTCTTCCCAGGGAGGGTCCCGGAGCACTGGACCAGGCTGCCCAGGGGGACTGTGGAGTCTCCTTCTCTGCAGACGTTCCAGCCCCGCCTGGCTGTGTTCCTGTGTGACTTGGTCTGGGGGATCCTGCTGTGGCAGGGGGACTGGATTGGATGATCTCTCAAGGTTCCTTCCCATCCCTTATGATTCTGTATGGAGGAGCACTGAGGGACTGGGGAACTGGTCACACGTAGGTCTGTGCAGCTTGGTCTCGAAACACAATGCAGCCTGGTTGGAGTAAAAAGTATTTCCACTTTTGAGAGGTTTTTTAGTGCATAGCGAGTGAATTTCTTCGTGTTTAGGTCTTCTTGCTGCCCTCTGGCTGACTGCCTGAGCATAGATTCATGGATCAGGTTGGAAGGGACCTGCAAGATCATCTAGTTCCAAGCCCCCTGCCATGAGCAGGGACACCCCCCACTAGACCAGGGTGCTCAAGGTCCCATCCAATCTGGCCCTGAACACTGCCAGGGAGCTGGGGGGCAGCCACAACCTCCCTGGGCAACCTAAATTAAAATCCCTTCCCACATTAATGAAGCTGAGGAACAAAAGGGAACCTGGGAGTCCTCTTGTTTGAACCGCAGCCCCGTACCTTGTCCTGCGGTGAGAGGTGACTCCTCATAGGAGTGAAAAGAACCTCAGTTAAACCTCCCAGGTGAAAGTCCTGGGTCATCACCTCAGCGTGACTCGGCTTTTGGTGTCACCTTGGCTGCGATGCTGGTAACTGGGTCAAAACCAGCAGTAAAAATGAGTCTCCAGTGCATCACCGAGGCAGGAGGAGGACACGGTGTCTTTTGAGGCCTCTGTGTAACTGGTCATACCTGTTCCCAAGCCAGTCGGTTCTTTGAGAGGCACTAAGAAGGAACTGCCCTCAGCTTAGCGTCTAATCGCACGAAATGACAGGCTGGGTTAATGATTACCTGCTAATTCTTTATTTAAACTTTGTCCTCGGATTCATTTGCAGCCTTTTCTTTCATGCAGAACATAAAAGATGGAATTGTGTGTGGAGAGGGTGGGGTTCCCCGGGTCCAGGGATCATTTGTTTAGGTGTTTGCTCTGTACGGAGAAGCCGTGCGCCAATGGGATGCGAACATCCCCGGTTACAGGACCACTGTTTCTGGATGATCTTTCGAGGTCCCTTCCAGTCCCTAATGATTCTATGAAGAAGAGACGACCACCAAAAGTCTGAACTCTGTTAAACTAGTGATTGCAGAGGTTTCCACATGGAGCTAAAACGCAGAACAGGGATTAGCTTTGCCCCAGGGGATCAGGGGTGATGCTCTAGCTGCACCTCACACACAGGAGCAAGCTGCAGAGGCCACCTGTGACTATCCTGGGGAAGACTGGAACCACAGTATTCAAAGCTGCTCATCAGCCACTTTAATTGGTGCCAAACTCCCCCTTAAGACACCTTTCTCTATCAGGAGCCCTACTCTGCTCTTTGGGGATTCGGGATCGCTGCACTCTGGAGCTCTCGCCTAGCTCAGGAGGGCCCTGGATGTTTGGCTGCAAACCCCAGCCATCACAGAGGGAGGAATCCTGTTCTCCCAGCCCAGGGAAACGGGCTGTTGTGCCACAGTGTGCTCATTGTTTCACGGCACAGCCTCCCTTTCTGCAGTTATCAGCCTTGTTTAGAAAGTAAATGTTTTTCTAAGCCCTGCTGGTTTTCTACCCTTTAGACATTCTTATTCCAAGTCCTTCATCCCATTTTTTTCCCTAATGCTTTGTTGTGGTTGACTTTCCCTGTAGCCTTGCTTTTTCCTCTTTCATTTCCACTCTTCCCTCGACTCTCCCCTGCAGATTCCTCCCCCTTTCCCTATGATTCTATTTATTGATTAACTGCATTAAGGAGCCTGGGCTGAGCATGAGGTCCCGTTGTGTCAGTCACAAGCTACAAACCACAGCAGAAAGGAGTTTTATCCTCCTCTCACAGATCAGGAAAATGAGGCTCTGGCCAGCCAGTGTGTCTTGACCTAACCCGGGTAAGGAAAGCAGGTCCTCTCAGCTTTAAGATCATGAACAGGAATGGAAGGGAGTAGGACTACATCCTTTCAGGTTGAAGGGACCAATTGCCTGAGCACTGCGGGGGGCTGACTGAAAGCGAAGGGGCATTGTCCAAATGCCTCTTCACTACTGACAGGCTTGGGGCTCTCCGGAAAGCCTGTTCTGAGGGTGCCCCTCAGGCTCCTTTTCTTCAAACTAGAACAGGTCTCTGGCTGCTCCTCACAGGACTTTCCTTCCAGTTCTTTCACCTGCTTCGTCTGCCTGCTCTGGATGCACCAAAGGACCTTAGCATCCTTCTTAACTTGTAGGGTGCAGAGCTACACTGAGCACTCGAGGTGAGGCCAGACCAGTGCTGAATACAATGCAGGACAGTCTCTTCACTTGACCAGCTGGTTCTGCAGGGTTTGATGTGCTCCAGGATGGGTTGGCTGTCTTGCCAGGGTTCACTGCTGACTCACGTTGAGCTGCTGTTGACCAGTGCTCCCAGATCCCTTTCTGCTGGGCTCCTCTCCAGCCACTCCTCTTCCAGTTTATACTTGTCCTTGATGTTTCTTTGTCCCAGAATTGGACCTTTACACTGGTTGAATTCCATGTCATTAATCATTGCCCAAAGCTCCAATCTCTCTGCATCCATCCCTCTGCAAAGCTGCTTGTTCTTCCAGAGAGCCACCAGCACCTCCAAGATGAGTTTTGTCAGTGAGTGGTGCATTCAGCTCCTGCATCCAGATCATCGATAGATGTATTGATTAGGAGTGGCCTGGGGAAACACCTCTGATAACTGGGGGCCAGCTAGATGTAGCCCCATTTCCTACAGCCCTTTGTGCTTTGCCCATCAGCCAATCCTTCACCCAATGCACCGTGAACTTACTTAGCTGACAGCTGGACTAGAGGGATGTGGAGACAGTGCCCAAAGCTTTATTGAAAACTAGAAAACCTGGTGGGAGGCAAGAAAACTCCAACACATCCTTACCACTCGTTCCCTTCCCTCCACGGGCTCTTTTTCTCCTTTCTTTTGTACTTTCCTAGAGAGAACAGTTAATTCTGTATGGTTCCTAACCTTGGTCACTCTGCAGAGTGGGTATCTTCCCACCCAAAACCACGGCAGTGTTCCCAGTTACAGGCTGTTTGGTCGACTACCCAGCCCTGGCATTGCATAACTCCACGAGGTTGGACATGGACCCCTCTTACAAGAACACTCTGCACACCAGTTAATTGCACAGTGACTGGAAAAGAAAGACAAGACCTCATCATCTGATGGTAACAGCTCGGTGACTCTATCAGCAGTGGCACTAACTCGATTGTTTGACTGGAGATAACGCTTCCAGGGCTTGTTATTGCCCGGTCCTCATCTCACTGACTGGTGTGCAAACAACAGGCTTTGGAGAAATGATTAAGTGTAAAATATCAACTTGACTGGCAGAGGAGGTGGCTGCTGGTGACTCCACAGAGATTACTGGCAACGCTCGTCAGCATCGGTTCAAAAATGAGGAAAAGGAGATGATAAGTGTTCCTGGAATTCCACCCCAGGTCGCGAAGGGAGCAGTGGGGGGAAAATGCACTACAGGATGGAGGAAGGCAATAGCTATTTGATGGACGTGTGTATATGTGGATGATACACGTTCTCTCTCCTTTCTTTCTCTCTCTGTGTGTATATAAGAGTGAAGATCAAGTAGTCCTCTTGGTATTGATGTCCTCTGCAGTAAAGGGCTTGGTGGAGGGAAGAGTCTCTGCATTAAGTGGTGAAGCACACACTTAGCACTTAGCTCTGTCTCACAGAGCAAAAGATCTGCTGTCTTGTCATGGAATCATTATGGATGGGAAGGGACCTTGAAAGATTATCCTCCTGCCACAGCAGAATCACCCAGACCAAGTCACACAGGAACACAGCCAGGCGGGGCTGGAACGTCTGCAGAGAAGGAGACTCCACAGCCCCCCTGGGCAGCCTGGTCCAGTGCTCCGGGACCCTCCCTGGGAAGAAGGTCCTGCTGATATTGATAGGGAACCTCCTCTGTTCCAGCTGGCACCCAGTGCCCCTTGTCCTGTCACCAGATGCCCTTGAGAAGGGCCTGGCTCCGTCCTCCTGACACCCACCCCTCACCTGCTTATAGACTGAATGAGGTCCCCCCTCAGCGTCCTCTCAGAGGACTTGGGATTGGACTGGATGATCTTTCGAGGTCCCTTCCGATCCCTAAGGATTCTGTGATTCTAAGTGGTTGAGTGGGTACTCCTATTCCAAGATAAAAACGTACTGGTGTTAAATCACTTTTTTAGGCTAGAAGGCTCCACCAATTACCCTGATGTTGTTGCCTGGGTGCAATGAACCCTTCCTCTGATGCACCAGCTCAACAGGGGTTTGTTCAGCCTTTATCTCCGTTGGGTTCAGCCTGTTTCCCATCAGAACCATGCAGTGTTTAGCAGATCATGCCCTGGTTTTCCTGTATTGCCTTGAAATCCCATTTGTGCATGCGTCAGCAATTGAATCAGACCTGCTATCATTTTTCCTGGGTGTCTGTGTGACTGGGGTGCAGTGCCTTGAGTGCCAGGGTAATGCAGAGACCTTGCAGGCATGGTGTCTACCAGACCTTCACAGCAGCTGTCGTCTGCGTTGTGTTAAGGTGCTTCATTATTAATGGAATTTCTAAAGGAGCTGTTACCCCACAGTAACTCCCAGCGAGAGATTTCAATCTGTTATTGAGTCATAACAGCTACTGGCACGGTGCTTTCTGCAGTAGTAACTGGTTGGAGAGTAACCTCTGGACGTGTTCCTGCAGCAACACCCGCTCTTCTAGGGAAAAGGGTTATCAATGCAAATGACAGGGGTGGGTTTGATTGAAGGTTACTACTTGGGAAAAGGTACTCAGAGAAATGATCGGTAGAAGCATCTGTCATCCCTTTCAGGACTGGAAAGCATGGAAAGAACCATGGAAAAGAGAAGAGGCTTCTTGTTCGCAGCCTGGAAGCTGTGATCGCTCGTTTCTTTAGGTTTGTTCTGAATTGCCTATTCCAGGCTGTGTTTTGAGCATCAAGAGCTGTTCCTAAGCATCTGAAATATCTCTAGGACAGATCTCTCCTCTATAATCTTTTCTCCCTTGCCTAAATTTCCCTGGGAATTGTGTATGGTCACAAAAAGCCTCAAGTAACCCATCAGCTCCATCAGACCGAAGCGTCCTTGCAGGATCCAGGCTCTTGAACGAGCACAACTGAGTGGGGAGGTGAATGATGTGTTTCTCACAACTCAGTGCTGTAGGAAGGCAGTTGTTTGTATCCCATGAGTGACACTGGTTCGAAAATCCTCTCATTCTCCATCCTTGGGGTCTTCTTGTCTGCATCTCTCCCAAGAGAAGCTTTGAGCGACAGCACTTTAGCTGCCTTCTGCTGGCTCAAACCTCAGCTGAGCTGCTGTGGGGCTGAGGGACACGGATTAGTGATGATTTGGTGTTGTCGGGTTAATTGTTGGATTTGATGATCCTGAAGGTCTCTTCCAACCAAAGGAACTCCGTGGTTCTCTGATTGTGTGACACAGGGTGAGGCTGCTCCCTGCTCTGTTCAGTCCAAGACCCAGGCATGGTTAAGACTCAGGACCTACTGCTGTGTTTTTTGTTACTGGTTGCTTATTCTACTTCACTTAAGGTTTCTGTTTAAAAGAAATTAATCTTCTTATTCCCTTGAATGCAAAAGTTTTTACAAGGAAGGCGAGTGTCAGCATCAAACCCACTTTTTTTATGGATACCTCTTACAAGTGTTTGGAAGATGCATAAGGAAGTACAAATCCTTCACAGAGCTTAGGTGGATCAGCCATGAGTCCAAGACCTGATGTTACTTCTCTGAACAGGAACTGACTTCTCTCCAGCTGGAAAGTCCCACTTAATCCTCTAGGAACTCAGGCCTGGAAACCATAGTTTGGCAGAGGAGTTGTGATTTTATAGCGCTGTTGTTCTCAGTTGAAGCTGAAATAACAAACTAGGATAGGGGACTGTTTGCTGCATAGAGGTTAATCCCCAGGGTGTTGTGTCCTCTGCCCCTGAGATGAATGGAGACCATGAAAGAGTTCTGCAAGGAAGGCTTCAGTTGCATTGTTCTCCATCCTGGTGGAGTTATCTCTGCCTTCATCTTAGCCTAAACAACATCTTAATCTTTCTACACAATGGAGAGAGCACAGAAGACAGAGAGCAGCCCGTCAGCGTTCCCTGATATAACCAATCACAGAATGACAGAATCATTGAGGCTGGCTAAGCCCTCTGAGCTCAGCCAGCCCAGCCCAGCACCTGACATCACCCCAGCAGCCAGAGCAGGGCACTCAGGGCCACAGCCAGGCTGTCCTTCAACACCTCCAGACACAGGGACTCCCCCCCTGCCCTGGGCAGTCCAGTCCAGGCTCTGAGCCCCCTTTCCCTGAGGAAGGGCTTCCTAACATCCAACTTAACCCTCCCGTGGTTGCAGCTCCAGCCCCTGCCCTCTCATTCTACCTCAGTGACACCTCTGGCACTTCATCTGTCTGTCTTTTACTCTCTGAAGCCAAGTTTCTTCTCTTATTGTAGAACTGGAGGTCATTTCCATAGGATTGATCCTTCATGGATGACAACGGACACAGGCAGACACAGATCATTAGGGGTTGGAAGGGACTGGTGAATATGGATCAGTAAAAGGGAACCTGCCTCAGTCAACTGAGATTCAGGAGCAGCCTAAGGATTTCACCACCATCTGCATCAATCATTAGTGAATTTGTTTCAAAGGAGAGAATATTTGCAGCAGTCAGGGATGGACTATAACGATCTCGAATCTCTCTGCTAGCTTCTGAGCACGTTAAAGTTGCATCTACGACTTAGAGCTTCCCGTGTGACTCACTTAATCCTGTCATGGAAATCTCCTTCTGACCTGGCTGGCTTCTGCAGCACCGGGCTAAGTCTGGGCACCGAGCAATTTGACAGCCACAGGACACTTCTCCTGAGCTCTTCACCCCTGCTTTTCTGCCCTAGTGGGCTTTCCTTTCCTTTTCTCACACGGAACATTATTTTTATGTGATGTTCTTTGAGTTTATAGGGGTTTAACACCTGTTCCCTATAGGGTTTAACACCCATTCCCTATAGTTTTTAGCTTCTTACTTACCAGCATCATCATACTGTAGAATCATAGACTCACTAGGGATTGGAAGGGACCTTGAAAGATCATCCAGTCCAATCCCCCTGCCACAGCAGGATCACCCAGACCAAGTCACACAGGAACACAGCCAGGCGGGGCTGGAACGTCTGCAGAGAAGGAGACTCCACAGCCCCCCTGGGCAGCCTGGTCCAGTGCTCCAGGACCCTCCCTGGGAAGAAGGTCCTGCTGAGATTGATAGGGAACCTCCTCTGTTCCAGCTGGCACCCAGTGCCCCTTGTCCCATCACCAGATGCCCTTGAGAAGAGCCTGGCTCCCCCATTCATGAGGTGGGTGCCCATTCCTTACGCTCACGATGGAAACCTCTTGCTGAGTGTGAATCCAACACTTCTTCCATCTTTGAACCACTACCTGCTGTGCAGTTAGGAACAATTTTTACTACAATATGAGTTAAAAACCCCAGCACTCAGAGTCTGTAAAGCTGGGCAAGGCAGTCGGGAAAGACTGTAGTGATTTATGCAGCTCAGGAGGAATTCTGGTTATTGATAATGAGAAAGGAAATAAGCAAAGTGGTTTCGGGAATTTCTCTATTTATTATTCCCAGACCTTAAGCCCTCTGATAAGTTTCTTCACATAGATTCCTGCACAGATTTCCACACGCACAGAAACATGACGAGGGAGAGCTCATGACTTGCATAACGCTCTCATATGGCATCATGCCACACGCTCGGTCTCATCGCTGCAGCCTGGGAACCTTTATCAAGATGAGTTAGACTGTATATTATGATTTAAGGCTCTATATTATGAGCTAGACCATATATTATGACTTAGACTATCTATTATAGATAGACTATTATAGATAGAGATTAAATTCCCCTCCCTGGAAGTGTTCAAGGGCAGATTGGCTGGGGCCTTGAGCACCCTGGTCTATTGGGGGGTGTCCCTGCTCATGGCAAGGGGGATGGAACTAGGTGATCTTGAAGGTCCCTTCCAACCTGAACCAGTCTATGACTCTATGAATGGGATGACTCTCCCATCTGTTGTCTCCCCATGGCAACAGGTTCCAAAGTACTGGCGCTTCCTTCTAGTTCTATTTTGCGCAATGAGAGTCTTGGGTTTCACTCAGTTCCTCAGTGTTTTCTGCCTGGTTGGCTGTTGTCCTCTTCTGGTTTATTTAGACTGAGCTCCTCATCACCAGTATGTGATAGTTTTGTTTATACTCTTTCAAAAACTCAGATGGAATCTGTTTAGACTCTTTAAAACTGTTTGGACTTTGAGGTTTCTCTCAATCCCTGACTCTCTGTGACTCTGTGTAAGCAGCTAGACCTAGTCTTTCAAACAGAACAGGCTTCCTTGACATGAGTCTTGGAAACTCAGAGTCTTGGAATCGCAGAATCACTGACTTCTGGGTTAGGAAGGCACCTCTGGAAATCATCCAGTCCAACCTCCCTACTAGAGCAGGTTCCTCCAGAGCAGGTGGCACAGGATGGTGCCCAGGGTTGGGTGAAGAGGCCCACGGGTATAGAATCATAGAATGATTAGGGTCTGCCCAGATGCCAGACTCTCCCCTGCCCCTTGTTGTCCCTCACTCCCTCTCTCTCTGCCCAGCTCTCCAGCCTGTCCAGATTTCCCTGAACGGCAGCCCAGTCTGCTGGGGTGTGGGCAACAGAAGAAGACTTTATTAATAACATCAGGTGTCTCCTCAGGCCGTTAGTGATTGTGCTGCTTATCCATGGTTCAAGTGCAGTAACACAGGGTGCTGCTCTCTCTGAGACTGAAAGAGGTTCATTAGTGCAGTAGGCAGCGGTCATCACGCTGCTAATTTAACTGTGCTTATCTCCTGACGTTCCTACCGGTGCTACTAAATGATTCCTTGTTTAGGCGTCTGAGGCCTTAATTACCTTCTCTCTTCTCTCCTTTACTATAATTAAATAATTTGTTATCATAATATTTGCCCTTCCCTGGCTCGAAACGCTGTTCCCCTCTGATGCTATGGCTTGAGGCTCCATAGCTGAGCTGTCCCTCAAACGCTACTGAATGGGTTCTTCTCCCTCCGCTACTCTCTTCGTGCTCCTGCACATCCCCTGTCTGGTTCAGCCATGGAGAGAGCCTGCCTTGGGTTTGGAGGGGTTTTTTCTCTTTATCATCTGGAGTCTCCTTCTCTGGAGCTGTTCCAGCCCCGCCTGGCTGTGTTCCTGTGTGACTTGGTCTGGGTGATCCTGCTGTGGCAGGGGGATTGGACTGGATGATCTTTCTAGGTCCCTTCCCATCCCTAAGGATTCTCTGATCTATTTATTTACAGTGGCTTCAATTCCCCCCCTATTTAATTAATTTGATTTATTGGTTGATTTAGGATTTTTTTTGGGGGGGGGGGGGTGGTTTATTTTGTTTGGTTTTCTTCATTTATTTTTCCCTGGCAACTGGACTTTCAGGTTCAAATGATTTGCTCATCCCAGTCGAGTAAAAACCCAACCAACCTCTGGGACAGCTCTGCAGCAGCCGTAAACCTTTAGAGGGGAGTTTACACCGAGCAAGAGCTGGGTGACAAGGGTGACGCATCCTTTGCTTCGGCGAGGGGACTCTCCCCATCATCAATACAGAGCCCACAGGACTGGGTTTAACTGGAAATCAAGGTCCTGCAGCTCTAAGTACTCATCTGCTCAGAACCACCAGAGTACCTTGAGTTTTTGAGCTGCTCATGTTCTTTCTCCTGAGGCCCTCCTGCCAAGCTGCTCCGTGGACACTCCTTTATTTATACCCAAGTCAAAAAAACCCCCCTAACTACCCGGTTATGAAATCTCGTTGGGTTTGGCTGTGGGTTTCAGAGGTGTAGCCCTTGTTTTTGCAGTGCGTGCGGGTATTCCAGCACTCGTATCCCCCCCTACCCCGGGCGAGGAGGACGTTCGACACGAGACGACGACCCGGGAAGACGCGTCGGGGAAAAGGAAGGCTTCTCCTATGAATGAATTCGCGGGGACTGTTAAGTTAAACTTAAAATAACCCTTTGAAAAGTTGTTGAGGGTAATGAATTAGCCAGGAGGAGTTGGAGCCTGCCGCTGCCAACTAAAGTGCTCGGGGACCTGAGATAGAAGCGAACGATAAGGAGCAGCTTTCATGCATTCAAATAAATTACACGTTGGGCTTGGCTTAATCCTGGCATCAGAAGCAGGGCTGGGGTTTTCCCTACATTATCTGAGTCTATGATTATGCAAATATCCTTTTAATGTAGCGACTCCTGAACAGGAAATTAGTCTCCTACTTGCCCTGCTGTGCTCTCAATCTCTCTCTTGCAACCAACAGACATTTGCTTGCAAAATCCTCGTGTGTCTGAGGTACAAAAGGCACGTTAACCCTTTCGGGAGCGGCCTTTTGCAAACATGCAAACAGCGGGACGTGCTGGGATCTGTCAGGGATGGAGCAGAGGAATCGGCAACGAGAGAAAGTTTCCTAACGCTAAAATATTCCTGGGTTGGAAAGTTCAACCAGGATGCAAACGCTCCTAAGTTGACGCTTGGTTGTGGAGATGGTGAGGAAAAGAGGGGAAGGAGTGAACTGCCAGTATCCTACAGAAGGGCAGGAGTAGAGCTGGATGAGAGCTGGAAGGGGGGTAAAGCACGGAGGCTAAAGAAACGGCACTAGTGTTACAGCACAGCAGCCTGCTGCCGCCGCTCCTGCGTGTCCATCTACCTTGATCTATGGCAGCAACTCTGCTGTGAGCAACTGAAGTAAAGTGGGGACTGGGAGGGCGACCTGCTCTGTCTGGACAACGGGAATTTGAGAGGGGGAATCAGATCTGGAAGGACATGTGGCTGGAATCCCTTGGGAGGGGTGGGATGATGCCACCGGAGTTGTGCGGTGCTGCTGGTGGTGGTATCAGTGAGCACCTCTGAGCTAGCAGGACCACTGGGTTCTTGGTCTCTGTAGATCTCTGCTAGGTGAAGTTCTCTGCAGTAACAGTACATGAGGTGATCCTTCTGTTTGGGCAAAACCCCACTGGTAGTGAGTGGAGTCTCCTTCTCTGGAGTCATTCCAGCCCCGCCTGGCTGTGTTCCTGTGTGACTTGGTCTGGGTGACCCTGCTGTGGCAGGGGGACTGGACTGGATGATCTTTCAAGCTCCCTTCCCATCCCTGAGGATTCTATGAGTCTATGGTTTGGTCTCAACCTGGGATGCATGAGGGATAAGGTACAAGTTACTACTTGAGGTGCCCCCCCCCTTCCCACTTGTAACCCCGTGATTGAAACCCAGACAGCTAAATCCTCTAAGTGATGGGGGAGCCGAATGAAACGAAGCACCCAGCTTCCCAGTGGGATTTAGGGGAGCATCTGATTCATCCAAGCTCTTTTGAAACTGCCATCAAAGTGAACTGTTCAAGGCATGACCTTAAGGTAACACTCGAATCAGCCGCAGAATCTCGACTTCCAGCTCTTTGCTTGAAACGTAAGCCCTGCTCTTTCTTCTATATCCAGTGTATTCTGTTTGTAATTACCAGAAATTACCATCAGAGAAACGAGAGCTAATCTAGGGCTCATTAAGGAGTGAGAATTTATGCTTTAACGATTTAAATAAATTCTGGTCGGTCTGGTTCCTGCAGATTAAACTCTGTAATTTTAGCTGTCACAGATGGGGAGAAACTCGCTGCTGTAACAGCGCGGTACCTTCGAGGGCAAAAGAAGCCTCCACACACGGGCTGATGTGGAGGGAGTAGGAGTTTGCAAATGCTCGTCAGGCAATCTGCGTTTCCACGGGACCCCATGACATCCCAGCCGGTCACACGCGTTCAGGTCCTTTTATGGGAATTGAGCACGAGCTGCTTGCTGCTTCTTTTTTCATAGCATCACAGAATCATTGAGGCTGGAAAAGCCCTCTGAGCTCAGCCAGCACAGCCCAGGACCTAACATCACCCCATCAGCCAGACCAGGGCACTCAGGGCCACAGCCAGGCTGTCCTTCAACACCTCCAGACACAGGGACTTCCCCACTGCCCTGGGCAGTCCAGTCCAGGCTCTGAGCACCCTTTCCCTGAGGAAGGGCTTCCTAACATCCAACCTAACCCTCCCCTGGCAGCTTCAGGTCCTGCCCTCTCATCCTGGTGCTGAGTGCCTGGGAGAAGAGTCTGACCCCCACCTGACTACAACCTCCCTTCAGATAGTGGTAGAGAGAGAGGAGGTCCCCCCCGAGTCTCCCCTTCCTCAGGCTGAACCCCCTGAGCCCTCATCATCTGACTTTCCCTGCAGGCCCTGCCCTCTCTCTCATCCTGGTGCTAGTTACCAAGAAGGGTGCTAAAGAAGAAATCTGAGGAAGGCTACTGATTTCTCTGGGCTGTTCCACTGGCCATTTGGCTCTCTGACGGGTTTGTTTCATGAGTTCAGAGCTCAAAGGAACCTGATGCCAGCTGCTCAGACCTTACAGCATTTGCTAGAGGAGCTCCAGTGCTTCCAGGAGGCCGGAGCTCCCATCTCCCAACGTTTCAGGATTCAGCGTTCCGCAGTTTTATTTCCTTCTTGGAAAGTGAGGAGGCTGTGTGCTGGGAAATGACTTTTATTGGGAAATACTGGGACTGAATTAGCTCCCTGGATGACCCACATGATGTCATTTTTGCATAAGCCTCCCTGGTGATACTAACCCCAGGTAATCGGCTTCGAGGGAGATGAAGCCTTCACTGCAAATGGATAAAAATATCTAGCGGGCTTTTTAGCCTGCAGTTCACAGCGGAAAATGAGCTGGATTTAAGAATGAGAGGAGTTGGGGAGCTTTAGAACATGTGGGAGATTTCCACCTTTAATTCTGCCTAATTGGAGCTGAACTCTAGGAATTTTCTGAACGCTTAGGGAAATGGGAATCGTTTCACAGGTTCACAAAGCCCTCAGAGCTGTGGAGTTGCTGATTTCTTTGTTGAGAGTTTGCAGACAGTCAGAGGGGAGAGGAGCTGATGGAGCTCATTCCTACTCCCTGAAATCCCAGAGGAGAGAACCTTACTAGAGACATCCCATATGCCTGATATTTTGAGATCTCACCCTGAGTACTGGGTCCAGTGTTGGGCACCACAGTACCAGAAGGAGTTTGGAGCTGGAGCAGGGCCAGAGAAGGGCAGTGAGGCTGGGGAGAGGGCTGGCAAACAGGCCCTGTGAGGAGCAGCTGAGGGAACTGGGGTTATTTAGTCCAGAGAAGAGGAGGCTGAGAGGAGACCTTACTGCTCTCTACAGCTTTTAGGTTAAGGAGGTTGTAGAGAGGCTGGTGCTGGTCTCCTCTCCCAAATTCTTAATGCTAGGACAAGGGGAAATGGCCTCAAGCTGCATCAGAGGAAGGTTAGGTTGGATCTTTGCTGAGAGAGTGGTTGGGCACTGGACCAGGCTGCCCAGGGAGGGGGTGGAGTCCCCATCCCTGATGTTTACAAAGTGAGTAGCTAGGGCACTGAAGCCTTGGTCTAGGGGTTGGGAAGATGTTAGGGGTGGTCTTGATGATGCTGGAGGTCCTTTTCAGCTGTGATGATTCTCTGATCTTTAGAAAGGCTACGGAGTGGCAAATTGCAGCAGCATGAGGAAGTGAATATTCATAATTAATATCATCATTAATGTTCGTAATTACCCCAGAGGAATATATTTGGCTAAGGACACCTTTCCTCGTCAGTGCTCTTTCCTAGTTTGTCTGCTTTCCCTTTCCTTTCTGTCTCCAAAGTCTTTCAAGCACTTAGAGAAGTGTTTCATGCTTCAGCGGGGCAGCGTGCAGCCTGCCCCAAGTCCTACTCTGCTCTAAAGGATTTACCCCCCCATTTATCCTGTGAGCAACAAGATGTGAAGCCAATGCAGAGCATTTGCTGCTGACAAGCTGCAACAACCACTCCCAGGAATTTAATGCTGCTATTTCACGGTAACTAAGGTCACCCTCCCCTCAGGTTTAAAGGTTGCCCACTGCAGGTAGGGAACTACTTACAGCAAGAAAGGACAAATGTGCCCAAGGGTCACGAGATGCTCATTATTAATTGGGTAGAATAAGTGTTTGGGAAGTGAGTTTGTAACAACAGTCAAGGGTATGAACCATAAAAGAGCAGAGGATGCTCCTTTCTCCATGAAATCCGTAAGGAAAAGAACTAAACACTGTTATCCCTTACATGGACTAGAAAGGCGAGGATGTTGTTCGGTTAAATTCACCCTCATCGATGTCAGTGACTGTTGCACCCAAACCTTATGTCTCAGCAGCTCTCCATAGCTTTCTGTTCCAAAGTCTTGTGGGACACTCAGATTTTCATTCTTCCTTCTACAGCACTGGACAGGATTCGCAAATAGGAATGACTGAGCATCTTTCTTGCTCTTGGGGTGGCTCTTTCTTGTTTTAACTCTTCTTCTGGGATGTGGATAACAGTCCATAGTGACTGCTAACAGCTGTCAATCAGGCGAGTCTAACAGCACCCTCTTCTGGCTTCCACAGCGTGAGGTGTGACCTGGAACTCTCATCCTCATGCAAGAAACCTGTAGTGGAGAAACAAGATAGAAGTGAAAATACTCTACAACTCAGTATTTAGTCGTAAGAAATAGGCAAAAGGAGTATTAATGCCACACGTTAGTCCAGTTCATCCAGTTGCAGAGGCACAGGAGTGATTTTAGAAGGGTTCTTGTGGGCCGTGAAGTAGCTCTATGTTGTCTCCATCTGGCAGCACTACAAATACCTCTTCACACAGAGGCTCACTTGACAGTGAGATGCACTGAATGCAAACCTTTTTAGGAGCTAAAATACACTCCTAAATACAGAGTGGGAAAGCAGACTGGGGTGATGGTGTCATCTATAGCCTCTCCCTCCAACAGATCATCTCCAGAGATAAATCCACACCTGAATGTAGACGTTGTTGTCATTTACACGATCCCATTTTCTCCTGCTGGCTGTTTTGAAGGGTCTAGCCCGTGCTGCTTCATCTGCACTGCGATATCAAACAGGTAATCGTAACACTCACACCTAAAATTAAAAGGAGAGAAAAAAAAGTGAGATGTAAAAGTCAGTCTTCTTCCTTGAGCTTTCTGTCACCAGCGACGGGCTGACTGGACAGTTCTATTATCTTTTATTTCCATTACTGTGGCATGGAAAGTGCCCTGCAGTTCTGCTACGTGACTGTGATTTGCTGCATTTCCATCAGCAAGGGAAGAATGAAGTCCCACAAACAGGACTAGGGAAGGTAACACAAACACTACTGGCAGGTGCTGTCTGCAGGTTTCACATCAGGAAGGAGTTGTCCATATAGAAGGAAAAACAGGCGGTGGGATCAGGGATAAACCTGTTCCATAAAGCTTACTATGCATGCAGTGAGGTCAGAGCTCGCTGTTCTGAGCACGCTGCAACACACACACTGAAGTCATTATGATTCTAGACACAAAAGCAGAAGGTACCATGACTTCCNATGCATGCAGTGAGGTCAGAGCTCACTGTTCTGAGCACGCTGCAGCATACACAGACACAAATGCAGAAGGTACCATGACTCCTGAGCTGTACTCACATGGTTTTGGCCTTTTCCCATGTCTCTCCCCACACGTAAACTCCATGACGCCTGACCAGGACTGCACAAGAGTCTGGGTATTGTTCCATAGCCCGGGCCATTCTTTCCTTGAGATCCTTTTCTTCTGGAGTGTTCTCGATAATGGGAACCACCAGTGTATCGTCATACCTAGAAGACAAGGGAATGTATGTTAAAAAATGCTGTGCTTGCACGTATGACACTCTTAAGACAGAGGCTGTGTAAAGATGTTCAAGACTAGTGATGTTATGCTCTTCTTGAGTCACACTGAACACAGATACACAGCTCATTAGGGCTTGGAAGGGACCTCCAGGGGTCATTGAGGCCAAACCCCCTGCTTGAGCAGTGCCATAGAAGCTAGGGCAGGTCACACAGGAACCCATTCATACAGGTCTTAACGGTCTCCAGAAAAGGAGACTCCACAGCCTCCCTGGCAGCCTCTTCTAGTGCTCTGTGACCCTTACAGTAAAGAAGTTCTTCCTTCTCTTGAGGTGGAACCTCCTGTGCTCTAACAACACCCACTGCCCCTTGTCCTGTCACAGGGCATGAGTGAAAAGAGATCACCTCTTTTTTCTTGACACCCACCCCTCATCAATTTATAGACAACCCTCGTAACCTTCTCCTCTCCAAGCTCAAAAGTCCCAGGCCTCTCAATCTCTCCTGATATAAGGCAGGTGCTCTGGTCCCCTCATGATCCTGGTGGCCCTCCATTGAACTCTCTCAGTCAGATCTCTGTCCCTCTTGAACTGGGGAGCCTGAAAGTGCACACAATATTCCAGCAGTACACTGCAGTGCAAGAAGTCTCTCCCACCCAGACGGAGGCTACGCTGGCAATGCCTGAGCAGCACTTGAGGCACAAAAAGAACAGAACACTGCAGTGTACTAGGTGTAACTGTTTGCTCAGCTCCCGCTTTGTAATCAGGTCCCTTTACACCTTTTTCAGACTCTCTTCATCCTGTATTGGCATCACCTGCAAGCTTTATCTCAGATTAAGTGATTTCAAAGAATCGTATCATGAAGAAGGAAGTGAAGCTGTCTGCTGGAGAACAGAAGGAAAAAACTCATGTAGCTAGTCCAAAAAGCCCCTGGAAATAAGATTGTCCTGCTAAGGCATATAAATAGAGAGTGGAGTCAACACCTGAGAAATAAATCCTCTGTGATGGAGTCATTGGTGGGCTCTATGTGATCTTCAGAAAGCCTGAGAACCCCAGCTCCAAAGACAAGATGATGCATGTTGCTCAGTGGAACTTGCCTAAGAGTTTCTTCTGAAGGAGGACTGGGATATTTGGCATTGTTTGAACCTTAATTAACACTGGCAGGAACTTGTTTAAAAAGATTTAATAAGTCCCCAGCTCAGGTTCAGGTTTATCATTGAGATCACATAGATATTGCAGGAGTGGGATGCTACTTGGACCTACTGCTAGAAAACAAAGAGGAAGCAATGGTGAAAATCACACTGCTCCCACTTCACAGCAGGTACTTGGAGAAATGAAAAAGTCTCATCCCTTACAAAGTCTCACCCTTTGTGATGTTGATGCTTTCCCAAGGATTGCTGACCTCATGAATGTTTACAAACATGGAAAGGGTGGGGGTCAGGAGGAAGGAGCCAGGCTCTGCTCAGGGTACCCAATGCTAGGACAAGGGGCACTGGGTGTCAGCTGGAACAGAGGAGGTTCCGCGTCAGGAGAAGAAACTTTGTCCCAGTGAGGGTGCCAGAGCCCTGGAAGGAGCTGCCCAGGGGGGTTGTGGAGTCTCCTTCTCTGGAGACATTTCAAACCCACCTGGGCTGTTCCTGTGCAACTGGATCTAGGGGATCCTGCTGTGGCAGGGGGACTGGACTGGATGGTCTTTTGATGTCCCTTCCAATCCCTAACAGTCTGTGATTCTGTAAAGTCTGTAAAATTACTGAACAAAGAAAACTGTTTTCTTTGACTCTTAGACATTCTGATCATGACAATTAGATTTGGAATGAGGTGAGGTGAAACGAGCTGTGGGATTGGTTTCCTGGCCTCTGCTTGCTGCTTTGGAAGCAGCTGTAACCACCACAACTAATCCTAACCAGAAGCTTTCTTTATCTATAAAACCCCAGGTAGATTCTGAATGAGGTCAATACCTGATTTCTCTTTAGGTTTTTTCAAATAAGCAGCCAAATCTTCGCACAAAACATCTTGGGATTGCCTGAGACTTGGGAATTCTCCAATTCTCCATCTACTGAAGTCACGGGTAAAACTCTTCTGGTGTCCCTGGGATCATATTTAGGCCAACCAATAGTTCTGATTATCCTACCTGCAGCATTTTCCTGGATAGCTACCAGAAAAGCTTTGGGTATTTAGGGACATCATCTTGTTGATCCCTTCTTTTGAAAGATCCTGTTCTGCACTATCAAACTTCTTTGGAATTCAGTGGGGAGCCCTGTGTGAGGCAGGACAGAGAGGTATACAGACAAATCTGTGCTCAGGGATCACACAGAGCTTTGATTTCTTGAGTCGTCTGGTGAGTTAATGGGATGACAGCAGGATCACTCAGAGATAGGGAAACAAATCAACCCATGTCTCCCAAGAAACCATTGCTGCCCAGGGAGTTTGTCTCTGGAGATATTTAAAACCCACATGGACTGTTCCTGTGCAACTGGATCTAGAGGATCCTGCTGTGACAGGGGGATTGGATTGGATTGGATTGGATTGGATTGGATTGGATTGGATTGGATTGGATGATGAGGTCCCTTCTGATCCCTAGCACTCTGTGACTCTGTGTGATTAGGAATGTTTGAGAATTCCCAGTGTCTCTCCTGAAAGAGCAGTTGTTGTGGATTGTTTTAAAAGCAGCATTTATAGATCTAAAATAAGACACTGTTGATCCCAAAGTCACACGGCAGGCACACGGCTTGTTCCCTTGCCAAAGGGACACGGTGAGTTACAAACACTAACATCACAAAGTGGAAAGAATTCCACTTTTCAGTTTTCTCCTGTGATAGAAGTGTTGTTTGCGGATCCCAGTTCAACACTCTGTGGGTGGAGTCCTCCAAACAAGCCATCACACATTAATTTGGAATAACTCAGCACTTACCTCAGAGCTCATCCTTGAAAAGTAATAACATCAGCTTTAATGAGCTGTTTAGTCTGAATTTTCTTTCAGAGTCTGTCAAGTAAGATCCGAAATCCTCTTCTCTCTTAACATGCCCTGAACTAGCACAGGCAGTGGTGTGTGAAGTCCACCCAAGCGCGCTTTGTACGCTATCAATCCAACCTCACACCGGCTGGCTCCGGTTTCAGTTTAACATTGTACAGATGTGTTAACACCTCTGCTCTGGAGAGATCTGTCAGGACATGGCTCTTTGTTACCTTTGCTTCTGGAGCTTAACAGACCACAGCAGCCTTGACATGGCAAGATTTTATCTGATCTCTTCCACAGGCTGGAGACCTTACAGAAAACCAGTGACTGACTTATTCAGTTCTTATTCTTAGTGCTTTTTATCACACGCTTGAACTGAAAGGACTTGTCATTTCTTTCTATGGCTGGAAACATGATCAATCTTTTCATAAGATATAGAGAAATACCTGTAGGAGCCTCCTGAAGTGCATTTGTGGATTCCCTTTATCATCTCCTGGTGGGTAATACTGAACTCACTGCCCGGGTACAGAAGGGTAGCCATAACAGCAGCCTTGGAATGAGTGTGGATCACTGCGCCTGCCCCTGGGAATAGAAAAGGAATTAAAAATAAAGTGAGTATTTTAGAATTAGGTTTAAAATGGGTCTATAATGAAGATTTCATTCATGTGCCTGATGTTGCTCCTTTGGCAAATGATGGTCTACTGTATTAAGAGCAAAAACTCACAGCAACCTAAAGGGAAGTATGAGATGAGATTGTTACTCCTGTTTAAAGGGTAAGTGTGGACTGTTTAGTGTTAACTTGTAGTTAGTGACCAATTCCAGGAGAGAAACTACTGCACAAATTGAAAGAGAAGCTTGCATACTTGCTTACACACTGCCTTGATCACAACACTAATTAACTCATGCACACTGCATGCAATACAAGGGCAAGGGTCTGCACCTGGGTCGAGGCCATCTCATGCATTAATACAGATTGGGGGGAGAAAGGATTGAGGACAGCCCTGAGGAGGAGGACTTGGGGATGGAGCAGAAGTTTCACAGGAGCTGTCAGTGTGCACTTGCAGCCCAGAGAGCCAACTGTGTCCTGGGCTGCAGCTTTTGCTGACAGCCGGTTGAGGGAGGGGACTCTCCCTCTCTACTCTGCACGAGTGAGACCCCACCTGGAGTCTTGTGTCCAGTACAAGTCCCCAACACAAAAAGGACACAAAGCATCTAGAATGGGTCCAGAGGAGAGCAACTCAAATGATCAGGCTGAGTGAGTTGGGGTTGCTCAGCCTGGAGAACAGGAGGCTCCCAGGGGACCTTCTAGCAGCTTCCCAATCTCTGAAGGGGGCTACAAGAAAGCTGGGGGAGGGCTTTTGACATGGGTGGTAGCAAGAGGGCAAGGGAAAAGCATTACAGCCTTGAAGAGGAAAGACTGGTGTTGGATAGCAGGAAAAAATTCTGTGCTGTGAGGGTGCTGAGATGATGGAACAGGTTTCCCAAGACAGTTGTGGTTGTCCCATCACTGGCAACAATCAAGTCCAGGTTGGCTGGGGCCCTGAGTAACCGATATAGTGAAGGTGTCACTGCCTTTGCAGGGGGGTTGGAAATAGATATCTTCAAGCTCCTTCCCTTTTCCTTTCTTTTTGTGCTAGTGCTCTGCTTCAATTACCCACTGATGCTCCAAAACATGGATGTCATGATGGAAGGGCAATAACTATGATCACTCACCTTTAGTTCTCTGTAACTTCCACGTGTAGAGAACATGATATTGAGCATCAGTTATGTTTTGGTCATCACTGACCTAAAACCATTCACTACTCACCCCTCATAGTGTAGGCATTCATAAACAGTGGGGTGCACTGGCTTTTCTTTAGTTTCTTGTGTGCTGGAGGAGCACTGATGTCCTGTCCATTCACATCACACACAAACATGTCCTCTGGCTGGAAGAAAGAGAAAGCTAATTTGACTTGTGATGAGCCAAATCTCACTGGGTTTCTCCCAGGGAGAAATATAAACCCTAAAATTATTTGGGACTATTGTAGAATAGCTGTAAGGCATCATGTTCTACCTTTGAATACTCTTTACTGACACCAGGTAATGTGGATTCATACTAGGAATTGGTTTTTATTCCGCCTGCTGCCAAGCAGACTAAACTAAAATCTACCCAGAAAGGAGACAGATTGGATCTTAGGAAAAAATTCTCCCCATACAGAGTGGGGAGGCCTTGGAAGAGGCTGCCCAGGGAGGAGGGGGAAGCACCATCCCTGGAGGGCTTCAATAAACAGGCAAACAGGGTGTTTTAGGAGACGGGTTAGTGGGCTGTAGGGTGGACTTGATGACCTTGTGGGTCTTTTCCAACCTTGATGATTGATTTGAAATAACAGACAGCAGTAACTGATTCAAAAAAAGACATGTAGGGGTTTTTTTTGAAAAGCAGACAGCTAGACAAGGTCACCTCTCCATGGGAAGAGCCCATTTCTTTACTGAGAGTATCACAACAAAGATGTGCAATCACTCAAATGAAAATAAATAGAGGCGAGGTGTTAATGTTTAATTACCTATGTGCCACAGCAACTCGAAACTGCAGCCAGACAGCTTGGCAAAAACTCCAGCTGGACTTATGTAATGCTTGAATCTCAGAGTCTTCTGTGTTAGTTTAAAACAAAGAAACCGTGACAACTGACCTACACTGGCCACTAGAGCACACTGGTGTTACTTTATTGATGACTGGGATGAGGGGATGGAATTTCCCCTTAGTAAATTCATTGATGACACCAAGTTGAGGGAGGGGAGTGTCGATCTGCTGGAGGGAAGGAAGATGCTGCAGAGAGATGTGGACAGGATGATGTTTAACNCCTTGAGTCCTAGTGGCAGTTCTGGGCTCCTTACTTCAAGAAAGAGATTGAGGGGCTGGAGTGGATCCAGAGGAGCAACGAGGCTGGGGAATGGCCAAGAGAGAAAGGCTATTGGGGAGAGGCTGAGAGAATTGGAGTTGTTCAGCCTGGAGGAGAGGCGAGTCAGGGGGTCCTTCTCCCTCTTTCCAACTCCCTGAATGGAAGTTATAGACAGGTGGGCGTTGGGCTCTTTTCCCAGGTAACCAGGACCAGAATGAGAGGGCAGGGCCTGAAGCTGCCAGGGGAGGCCTAGGTTGGCTGTTAGGAAGCCCTTCCTCATGGAAAAGGTGTTCAAAACTGGATTGGGCTGCCCAGGGCAGTGGGGGAGTCCCCGGGTCTGGAGGTGTTGAAGGACAGCCGGGCTGTGGCCTTAGTGCCCTGGTACTGGCTGATTATGGTGATGTTGGGTCCTGGGCTGGGCTGGAGGAGCTCAGAGGGCTTTTCCAGCCTCAGTAATTCTGTGATTCTGCAATTCTGAGTACTGGGCAAAATCCTCCCTTGTTTCAGGAAGGCCACTGATGCTGTAAAAGGCTTCTAAGTTTTCCTAAAGACAAATGAAGCATGAAGGCACTTGGATCTACCTTGAGATCAGCTCTGAGGTGTACATCTGGTTTTGCATACCTGTATTCTCTCCTTCTGCACTCCGGAAGGAGCAATGTAGATTTCATTCCTAAGAGAAGTCACAAAGAGGCAAAACAAACAAACGTGAGGCACGTGCGATCACTTAACTCGCGGGAATATAAACCCTGTGATTTCATTATGACCACAGAACTGAAACGTGTGTGAGAGGTGCAGCCTTCTTTTTCCAAACAGCCTCCCATCCCCTGCAATAACTGCAAACACAGTCCCCCAGAATTCAGAATAAAAACAGAACAAGAGAAGTCGCAGGTGGAGGCCAATCTATGGCAAAAGATGTGCATGGCTGCTGGAAAGGTTTACAGGAGCACAGGCTATGACAGATGAAAAGTGAAATGATTTTTGAGATGGTAACTTAAATATATTTGACAATAGCAAATAAATAAATAAATAACATTAGATTATCTTCCCCAATCTTTGGTTTCAGCAGTAGCAAACTACACCCAGGAGCAGAGAGACACCTAGTGAATAACCAGTTGAGTTACAGCCCAGCACAGAGCCACAAAGATGATGAAGGCAGTGGAGGACTTTCCTTATAAAGAAAGGCTGAGGCAGCTGGCTCTCTTGAGCTTGGAAAAAAGGAGGCTGAGAGGTGATCCCATGACTGTTGATCAAGATGGAAAGGGCACGTGTCAGGAGAAAGGAGCCAGGCTCTGCTCAGTGGCATCCAATGCTAGGACAAAGGGCACTGGGAGCCAGCTGGAACAGAGGAGGTTCCGCATCAAGAGGAAAAGAAACTTCCTCCTGGTGAGGGTGCCAGAGCCCTGGAAGGGGCTGCCCAGGGGGGTTGTGGAGTCTCCTTCTCTGGAGACATTTCAAACCTGTCTGGACTGTTCCTATGCAACTGGATCTAGGGGATCCTGCAGTGGCAGGGGGATTGGACTGGATGATCTTTCAAGGTCCCTTCCAATCCCTAACACTGTGATTCTGTGACAGGAAATACTAGTCTGTAAAATGTCTGGAGTGGGATTCATCTCATCTAACCATTCACCTACTGTACCATCCTCTAAATTCTGAAACAAGAAAGGGGAAATGTTCTATTGTTAAAACAATTCACTTCCCTTACACAGAGAGAGGAAAAGGACAGAATAAAGTCACTGTCTGTGACTGCAACTCCCCATTGAAGGGACCCAGTGACTAAGTCACACCCACTACCTCCCTTCTGTATGGCTAAATGTGGTGTCCAGTTCATCTCCTCTCGACCTTCCTGCCCACTCTTGACTTTCAAACGTTTTTCATGGAACTGGATTGCCCTCACCAACTCCTAAACACAGCCACACCCTTTCTTCCCCAACATTATTTCTCCTCCATCGTCACTTACCCCAGTTTCAAGCTGATTCCTCCACCAGTTCCTGTTACCCAGCCTAAGCCATAGAAGAGTTTACAAAGCTCTGGGATGAGTTTTCTTGGATGTAACTTATCCTAGAACCAATAAAACCCCATGAAGAGTCATCAGAAACTTAAAAATTTCAGGTTGGAAATGGAGTTAAAGCTCAATCACAGCAGTTTTACACAGCAATCAAAAACAGCACAGAAAAAGATAGGCAAATTCTGTTGTTTATTACATTTCTACAACATGAGAGGCAGAAGGTAACATTTTTTTCAAAATAAAAATAGTTTTAAAATGTTTCCACATTCCTTTGTCACATTTATGTATCTACAGCTATTTACTAAGCACAGGGTTTTCATTCAGAATCAATCTGAACCAGAAGGGCTTTATAGAACAAGACAGAAGTGGTTGTTAGAACTCCTAAACATTAGTTTAGGCCTTTTCTCCTAAATTCCTAATGATAGGATGAGGGGAAATGACCTCAAGCTATGTGAGGGGAGGTTTAGATTGGATCTTAGGAAGAAGCTCTTTGCTGAGAGAGTGGTTGGGCACTGGAACAGGCTGCCCAGGGAGGTGGTGGAATCCTCATCTCTGGAGGGGTTTAAAAATCAAGGAGCTCTAGCACTTGAGGCCCATGATCTAGGGGTTGGGGAGCTGTTGGGATAAGGGCTGGACCTAATGATCTTGGAGGTTAAAACCCAGAAGCTGCTTTAACCGAGAACCTACTGAAATAAATAAAATACAGGTATTGGGACTTTTTTTCCTGAAGAATTCCAGGATTATGAACCAAGCTTGAGAGTTTAGAAGTATTTTTTCAGGATCAGTGGACATTAATTCTAACTATAAACAATTCAAACAAAAATATTACCTCTGAGCTCCTCCAGCCCAGCCCAGCACCTGACATCACCCCAGCAGCCAGACCAGGGCACTCAGGGCCACAGCCAGGCTGTCCTTCAACACCTCCAGGCACAGGGACTCCCCCACTGCCCTGGGCAGTCCAGTCCAGGCTCTGAGCACCCTTTCCCTGAGGAAGGACTTCCTAACATCCAACCTAACCCTCTCCTGGCAGCTTCAGGCCCTGCTCTCTTGTCCTGGTGCTGACTGCCTGGGTGACCTGCTTTAGCGCTGGGGTTGTACTGGATGATCTCCAGATGTTCCTTATTCCCCTTATACACAAGACTGTATCCCACCAGTCTGTGATATGTGGAAAAAACCACAAACAACAAAACCTAAGACTCTCCAGTCGCCATAAACAGAGAAATAATACAAGTTATAAATCCTGTAACTGCAGACAGACTTCAGTCAGCAACGCTGCTGCACTGGAGGTGTAAGAAATTCCTCCCTGTGAGGGTGTTGAGGTGCTGGAACACACTGCCCAGGGAGGTTGTGGCTGCTCCATCCCTGGCAATGCTCACGGACAGGTTGGATGGGGCTCTGGGCAAAGTGGTCTGGTGAGAAGTGTCACTGCCCATGGCAAGGGATTGGCACTGGGTGATCGACTCTGAGGCCCTTTCCAACTGAAACCACTCAGTGAACGTTTCTGAAACTACCACAACATCTCCACACTCTCTGCTAATTAGTAATTACGAGGCTAACGAGCAGACTGCTAAGGTTACAAGAACCGCCCAACATCCTCAATTGCAAACAGCTGTCAGGCGGAGAGATGGGGAGTCTCAGGCGGATGCGGCCGGGTCTGAGCACACCGGCAGCGCTGGTTCTGGGTCTGGCCTCGGAGTCGGAGGGAAGGGGCGGGCCGGACCAGACCGGGCCTGTTAAAAAGGCGGCGGGGCCGCTCGTTACCTGCGCGTTATCACGGTCATTACCCACGGTCGCCATGCTGCTGCCTGGGGTCCTTTCTTGGGTCCTTGTCTGGGTGCCCAGTGACTGCCTGTTGAGCGCGACCGTAACGACCGGAGGGATATCTCAGCACGCCAGGCTGTGAGTAGAAGGTGAGCTGATCAGGGTGAGATGTGAAGAGCAGCTGTTTTTCTGTAGAGCGAGAAGGGGGCCGGTTCAAGGTTAGATATTGTTTTGCTCAGGCAGTGAGTAGGCCAGCCCCTCCGTAGGGAGGAGGCAGCGCAGCAATATGGCGGCGTCCGTATGGCTGCGCCGAGGCGGCGGGGCCGTGGCCAGACTGTTGCGGGGAGCGCGGCCGCCTCTATGCTCCGGTCTGTCCGGCCTGTCCTTCCCCGCTGCAGGAGGCTGGAGATGTCTGCACGGGACCCGAGAGCTGCGGGGTAAGTGATGGGCCGGGACATGCACCCGGTAGTGAAGGTCTCTGGGCTTCTGGGTTCGGTGACAAGAGTGTAGTTGGTCAGGAGGTTCTTCTCATTCTCTGCTCTGCCTTGGAGAGGCCACTTCTGGGGAGCTGCGTCCAGTCCTGAGTTCTCAAGTACGAGAAAGATAGGGAGCAACTTGAGAGAGTGTCATAAAACCATAGAGTCGAAGACTGTCATGAGTTATAAGGGACCTCGAAAGATCATCCAGTCCCATCCCTCTGCCACAGCAGGATCCCTTAGATCTGGTCACACAGGAACAGGCCAGGTGGATTTGAAACATCACCAGAGACGGAGACTTCACAGCCTGTCTGTACAGCCTCTTCCAGGGCACTGTAAGGGTGACAGAGCACTGGAAGGGACTATCCAGGGAGGTTGTGGAGTATCCTTCTCTGGAGACTTTCAAGACCCCTCTGGATGGGTTCCTCTCACTTCTATGAATTTTTTCCCCATAAAAATAGAAACATAGAATGGCTGGGGTTGGAAGGTACCTTTTAGAGGTCATCCAGTTCTAACCCCACCCTGCAGAGGCAGGGACACCTTCGTTAGAGGGAGGTTACTCAGGGCCCCATCCAGCCTGGCCTTGACACTGCCAGGGATGGGGCAGCCACAACTGCTTTGGGCAACCTGTTCCAGCATCTCAGCACCCTCACAGCAAAGAACTGTTTCCTGCTATCCAACAACAGTCTTTCCTCTTCGAGGCTGTAATGCCTTGAATGAGTTAATCCTGTAATGAATGAGTTCATCCAGCCTAGGACCTAACATCACCGCATCGGCCAGATGAGGGCACTAAGAGCTGCAGCTAGGCTGTCCTTCAACACCTCCAGACACAGGGACTCCACCACTGCCCTGGGCAGTCCAGTCCAGGCTCTGAGCCACCTTCCCATGAGGAAGGACTTCCTTAACATCCACCTAACCCTCCCCTGGTAGCATCAGGGCCCTGCCCTCTCTCGTCCTAAATTATCTTGTCCTAATAATGATGCCTGCATGTGAGTGAATGATACAGCATGGACTGACTCTCCATTCCCCTCGGTCATTGTGTGTTAATTGAACTTTCACTTCTCTGTCTTCTCCGAGATCTTAACTGTAGTAGCTCTGAGGCCTTGGAGATGAGGATGAGAAACCTTTTCACGCTAGGTGCTGTGTACTTTCCAGATGAATCTATTTTTACCCTTTTCCTAGCTGATGATAAGGCAAAAAAGAAAAGCTGAATTTCTAACTGTTGAAGCTGTTTCTGTTTACTCTAAGCACTACAGCAGCAGAGAGAAAGGCAGTGCTTTTCCTGTTGAACATGGTGCTGGGTGTTAGAGGATCGAGTATTACTCTGTACAGGATCAAATGACAGGCAGTGTGGCCTCTGAAGCTGAGGAATGTGATGTGTCATGTGAATGTCCTCGGAGGAACCCGCTTACCTGGCATGCAGCTTGCTGCTGGGCACTGCCATGGCTCTGCCTGCAGGTTTGCTAAGCTGATTTGGACAAACCTTTTGAGCTTTTTTTAACGGAGATGGAAGATTCACTCATGGAAAAATTGAAATTGGGCAATTTCAGTCCAAACAGTTGGTAATTTCGTAGCAGAAAGGGTCAATAAACACTGGAAATCTTACTACAGAAAGAGATCACCAGTGTCTGCAGAACTGGGATCAGGAGGGGCTTTATTAATCTAAGAGATTAAAGCTAATCTGGTGGAGGGGGGAAAAAATCCACAGCCTGTGGTGAAGAGAAGGAGGCAGCAAGGAGGAAGGATACTGCAGTGTTAGTGGAGGATTTCAAGAAGACCAGTGAAACTTCTAGTCTAGGAGTTCAGCTTCCTGTCTCTTTTAGCTTTGAGGGAATGGGACTACATGCTTTGCCTTAATGCTGCAGTTCACCTCTGAGACAGAGGTACTAATCGAGATAGAAGCTGTTGGTTAAGAGTTGTAAAGGATTCTCACAGATTCACAGCATTATTGAGGCTGGAAAAGCCCTCCAAAATCATCCAGCCCAGCCCATGGCATCTAGCCCTAACATCACCCCATCAGCCAGACCAGGCCACTAAGGGCCACAGCCAGGTTGTCCTTCAACACCTCCAGACACAGGGACTTTGTCTCTGCCCTGGGCAGTCCAGTCCAGGCTCTGAGCACCCTTTCCAGGTTTCCTAACCTCCAACCTAACCCTCCCCTGGCAGCTTCAGGCCCTGCCCTCTCATCCTGGTGCTAGTTGCCTTGGAGAAGAGCCCAACCCCTACCTGACTACTACCTCTCTTCAGGTAGCTGTAGAGTGTGGTAAGGTTACCCCCTGAGTCTCCTCTAGGTTAAACACTGCCAGCTCCCTCAGCCTCTCCTCATCAGCCTTTCCTTTCAGTCCCTTTCCCAGCCTCATTGCTCCTCTGGACCTGTTCCAGACACTCAATCTCTTTCTTGAAGTGAGGGGCTCAGGCTAGATATGTTCTGCGAGCTTACACCCTACTCTGTCCTCACACACAACAGCCTCAGGCTGCAGAAAGACTAGGAGAGAAGAAACCTGGTGTTCTAGTCATCCGTTCATGATTGCTCTGCACACACCAGAAAACCATGGTACACGGGGTTTGTACTGCATAGCACACATGGGCAGGGAGCATACAGGTACCTCTCACCCAGTTCCTGGTGATTGCAGCAGTTTTGGCCTCTCTTAGGACTGAGATGTCTGTGCATGCATGAGTCTGTGTGTGGGTTCTCTCCTCGGGGCCTGCTTCTATCTGGCAGATCTCAAGTGCAGGCTTCCTTCATGGCCTTTCAGGGGTGAAAGGGGAATAAAAAAAGCCTCGTGCTAGCTGCTGATTTTTTTTTTCTAATGTATGTTTAGATGTGATGGCTGCCTTCCCATTCCCTACGCAATAGCTTCTGTGCAGATGGAGCTCTAACCAAGGAGTAGATTGCTTTTGTTCCTACTGCTTTTGTCTAGCATGGATGTAATTATCCTGCTTCATCTGGCACGTCAGGCTGGACCGAGGGGCACTTGTGATACTATTCTCTCCATGGCCGTTACTAAAAATATAGAGTTTCCATTAATAAATATTTGAATTGATTTTGAAGCTGTGTGAGGATCTTAATCATAGAGTCATAATGGCTGGAAAGGACTTCAAGTCCAGCTCTTGTCCCAGCATCTTACCAGGGTATGGTTAGGTTGGCTGTTAGGAAGTCCTTCCTCATGGAAAGGGAGCTTGGAGCCTGGACTGGACTGCCCAGGGCAGTGGGGGAGTCCCTGTGTCTGGAGGTGTTGAAGGACAGCCTGGCTGTGGCCCTGAGTGCCCTGGTCTGGCTGACGGGGTGATGTCAAGTTCATGGGCTGGGCTGGAGGAGCTTGGATAGTTTATAGTTAGAATCAGCGTCCACTCATCTTGACAAAATAATTCTAAACTCTCAGGATTGATCTATAATCATTGAGTTTTTTGAAAAAATAGTCCAGATTCGTGTGTTCTATTTGTTTTGGTAGGTTCTTGGTGAAAGCAGCTTCTGGATTCAAACTCTTTAGAATCACATGAATCCTCATGGCTGGAAGGGCATCCAGCATCATCAAGTTTCAGCCCTCATCTCAACGTCTCCTCAAGCCCTAGACCATGGCTTCAAGTGCTCTAGCTGCTCAGTTTTTAGATATCCCCAGGGATGGGGACTCTACCACCTCTCTGGGCAGCCTGTTCAGTGCCCAACTGCTCTCTCAGCAAAGAACTTCTTCCTAAGATCCAATCTAACCCTCCTCTGATGCAGCCTTGAGGCTGTTAAAATAGTCCCTGCCAGATTCAAGGTTTCTAGTTCATAATTCTAATTAAGATAATTTACTTAATGCTTTCTGTAACTTATGGCTTCAGGTGCCCCTTGTTGTCTGTGTAGCAGAGAGGTTCTGTATTGATAGAATCATAGAATCATTAGGGATTGGGAAGTCATCCAGTCCAATCCCCCTGCCACAGCAGGATCACCCAGACCCAGTGGCACAGGAACACAGCCAGGCAGGGCTGGAACGTCTGCAGAGAAGGAGACTCCACAACCCCCCTGGGCAGCCTGGTCCAGTGCTCTGGGACCCTCCCTGGGTAGAAGTTCCTGCTGGTATTTGTATGTTTTGCTTGATTCTCTTGTCGGTGTGTGATTGTGCATCTGCTCGAAAGAAGCAGTGAGTCTTGTTCAACTCTTTCACATTTACTTGCTTGTTTTAAGCAGTTAAGTGAGAAAATAATTACACTGGCAAAGCATTTAGTCAGGATAATCCTGTCCTTGTTTTACAGGTACCCCTGCTATTCAAGTTCTCATGCCTGCACTTTCCCCTACAATGGAACAGGGAAACATCGTGAAATGGCTGAAAAAGGAAGGTAAGAGAATTTACTCTGCCTGTATCTGCAGCAGTTGCTTGGCTCTATAAGAATAAGGTCACCTACTTGTCCCTTCATGTTTGAAAGCCAAACGGTTGTCATCTGGGGAGCTGTCTCTTAAATGTTAGCTATTGAAATAATTTTGCCCGAGGGTGCATTGATTATTTAATGTAAAAGTTGTTTTTAAGTGCCTGTGCTGTGGTTTGTAACTCGTGGTGTTGTCATGCTGATTGGTAACTCAGTGGCAGTCTCAGAATCCTTAGGAAGGTTCTGTCTGTTCATCTGCTGTATTACAAAACTAGGAAGACTGAGTGGTTTTTATAACTACAATTTGGGGGTTTAAAATATAAAATATGGTCGACAATTGAAGCTGATAGAAAAATCTAAATGGATTTCATGACCCAAATTCCAGGTGAACAGATCTCTTAGAAATAACAGAATTGCAGACTGTTAGGGATTGGAAGGGACCTTGAAAGATCATACACCTTGCCAGAGCAGCATCCCCTAGATCCAGTCTCACAGTCACCAAGGAGAAGAGACCAGCACCCATCCCTCTACACCCTCCCTTCAGGCAGTTGTAGAGGGCAATGAGGTCCCCCCTCTGCCTCCTCTTCTCCAGACTAACCCTGCCTCAGCCTCTCCTCACACGACTGGTTCTCTAAACCCCTCCTGAGCTTGGTAGCTCTGATNTGGCCTTCTTGGCCACCTGGGCACCCTGCTGGCTCCTATGAAGCCATCTATCTGCCAGCACCCCCAGGTCCTGTTCTGCTGGGCAGCTCTCAGCCCCTCATCCCTCAGCCTGTAGCAGTGCCTGGGGCTGTTGTGACTGAAATGCAGGACCCAGCCCTTGGCCTTCTTGTCCCTCAGACGGTTGGCCTCAGCCCATGGATCCAACCTATCCAAGAAGAAGAAAGCAAAGCAACTGAATGCTCATCCTCTTACCTGTTCTGCCGGGGATGCTCATAACTACAGAATCCTCCAGTGAGTTGGCCACCTAAATGTAGTCTCAGAATTGAATATCAATGTTCGATAATCTCATAGCTGAGAAAATAAACATCGTAAAGCAATAGAGAGGAGCGAGCTGCCTGCGTGTGGGACTGCTCAGAACGGCTTCATCACCAGCAGGGGTCAGTGCACCACTGCACTGAGAATTTTGCTGCTCTTTGTGTAAGTATCATGCGTCTTTCACAGTTCTCAGCCAGCACACACAGGATGGACAACTGATTTCTGTGCTGTAAAAGATGCTGATTTTAATGGACAGCTTTACATGTTCCTTCTCATTGTTCATAGAGTTTCATATTAATTCTTTTGGGTAATAAAATGTCTGTGTTTCTAAAACCTCGTGTTTATTATGTAGGAGTTGAATGGTGATGAAGGGTGGTAGATTTTCAGCTCAGGAGATCAAACTCCTCACGTTTTCACGGGCAGGAGGCAGAAGAGCTGGCAGTGCTGGAGGTTTCTTTGTGCCATGGAGCATCACCCAGGGATTCCAGTCTCTGTGCTCAGTCAGCGTTGCATTTCAGTGAGTCCATCAAGAAGTACAGAGTTCCAGGCTGTCTGTCAGTAATTGAACAGAGCACGTAGGATGCTGAGTGCAGGTTGAGTGGGTCCTCCTGGAAGGAAACTTGGCTTTAGGAGAGAACCTAATGATTCACTGAATCAATGAACCTAGGCAAAAGACCCTCATGTGGAGTATTCTATGCAGTTCTGGGCCCCACAGCTCCAGAAGGACACACAACTGCTTGAGAAAGTCCACAAAGATGATGGAGTGGGGCATCTCCCTGCTGAGGAAAGGCTGAGACAAAAAGGAGCCTGAGGGGGGACCCCATGACTGTTGATCAAGATGGAAAAGGTGGGTGTCAGGAGGAAGGGGCCAAGTTCTGCTCACTAGCACCCAATACTAGGACAAGGAGCACTAGGTTTCAGCTGGAACAGAGGAGGCTCCACATCGAGAGGAGAAGCAACTTCTTCCTGGTGAAGGTGCCAGAACCCTGGAAGGGGCTGCCCAGGAGAGTCATCTCTGGGAATGTTTCAAACCCACCTGGCCTGTTCCTGTGTGACTGGATCTAGGGGATCCTGCTGTGGCAGGGGGATTGGACTGGATGATCTTTTGAGGTCCCTTCCAGTCTCTAACTCTCTGAGTCTGCGAAAGCTGGTTTGTATCCCATCAGAATGGGCAATGAGGAGGAGCTGTCACAAATTCTGCAATCTAATAAAAATGGGATCCACTGGCATTTAATCAGCTCCCTCCCACCCTTACGACTCCTTGGCTACTGTGGTGAAAGGAATATGAAATTGTGGACACGTGATTTGCCCAGTTCTGCAGACTTCTCTGTGCAAGGGAATCTGTAGCTCTCTGAACAGCTTCCCATGCCTGAGCTCAGAGATGCATCCTGTGTGCCAAACACATGGCTGGAGGTATTTGCTTTGGCTGCCTTGTGCTGCTGGAGTTGCTGCTGCAGGTTGCTTAGCACCGAGGTTTCTTTTCAGTGGTGCAGAACATTCACAGCCTGATTGCAGCCTGGGAGAAGAGAATAATTGAGATGCAGAGTCGAGCTCCTTTCTGCTTGCCTGTCTTAGTTCTGTAGGCTCCAAAATTTGCTCGATAATTTGAATTCTTAGTGCCTGTGAAATACTTTACCTAATGATCTGATCTGTGGGGTGCTGGAGTTAATAACAGAACTACAATACGACTGGAGCCTGGAATTTTGACTTCCCGTTTATGCTCCACTTATTGCCAAGTGCAGCGCAGCAACCAGATTATTAAATGAAAGAGCTCAGGTGCTGCTTTGTGAGTTCCCCTGCTGAGCTCCGGGAGAGGAGCATTTCTGACATAGAAACCTGTGGAAGTGACTGAGCTTTGGCTGTTGCTATCTTGTACTGCTGCAGAGATCGCTGGGATCACACAGCACCTTTCTGGTAGCTCTGAAACAGGGAATAATTAAGCTTTTATCATTTACTAAATGCAGTTGGCAACCTGCACCAGGTCAGTTCTGATGTTTGAATACAACAAAGCAGTATCAGGAATCGAGTGTTTAGGTGGCTAATGCTGTTGGAGCACTTGTGGTCCTGGGGAAATACTCAGATCAGAGTTTGTGTAACAGCTGTGTTCAGTGCTGTCTAACTGAAAGGTTGTGATGTTGTCCTGGAGGCTGAAACATTCCACTACTCAAGTTTTTCAATGTCATTTGAATTTTAGTGTTGACCGTCTACTCAGTATTGAAAAGAATCCAAACCCATAGTATCTTTATTACGTGCAGGCAGCTGTAGATGATTCTTCAAGAGGGACAATGGCATCCTGGCCTGGATCAGACACAGTGTCACCAGCAGGAGTAGGAAGGTGATGGTGCCCCTGTACTCTGCACTTGTGAGACCGCACCTCAAGTACTGGGTCCAGTTTTGGGCACCACAGTATCAGAAGGATATTGAGGGGATGGAGTGGGGTCAGACAAGGGCAATGAGGCTGGGGAGAGGGCTGGAGAACAGGCCCTGTGAGGAACGGCTGAAGGAACCGGGGTTGTTTAGTCTAGAGACGAGGAGGCTGAGAGGAGACCTTATTGCTCTCTACAGCTACCTAAAAGGAGGTTGTGGTGAGGCTGCTGCTGGTCTCTTCTCCCAAATTCCTAATGCTAGGAGAAGGGGAAATGACCTCAAGCTGCATCAGGGGAGGGTTAGATTAGGAAGAATCTCTTTGACAGAGTGTTTGGGCACTGGAACAGACTGCCCAGGGAGCTGGTGGAGTCCCCATCCCTGGAGGTGATCACCCTTTCTGTGAGGAAGGGCTTCGTAACACCCAACCCTGGTGCAGCTTCAGGCCCTACCCTCTCATTCTGGCACTGGTTGCCTGGGAGACATTTGATAATGAAAGATACAGAGTGAAAATGATGACGAGGGATTGAATACCTGTAGAAAAATATTATAGGATGTTAAATGGTTGTGTTGTATACATAGATATATACTGTTGTGTAGATAAATATCTACGAGGAGATCTGAAAGGAAGTTGAGGTGATTTTAAGCTCTGTTGTCTTTTGCAGGTGAAGCAGTGAGTGCTGGAGATGCCTTGTGCGAAATAGAAACGGACAAAGCAGTGATCACCATGGAATCCAACGACGATGGTGTGCTGGCTAAAATACTGGTAGGGGTTCTGCCTTTCTCAGTAGGGTGATGCCACTTTAGCTGCCTCAGCAACTGCTTTAGACAGCTGAGTTTTCTTCTCTCTGTCACTGGGCTTTTCTGTAATAGGATCTTTCAGCCTTAGACAAAGCAATTTAGGACTTTGGGTGTTTGTTAGTGCCTAGGAAACTCAGTTAAGGTAATAAGAACAGCGTGATACCTTTTTGTTCCCTGAATATCACACTCTTGCTGTCAGAAGCTTTGCTGCTAGGTACAAGGTAGGCACCTGAGTGCATCTGCTCAGTGTATCCAGCAAAACTTTAAAGCTCTGGTTTGCCAAGACAGGTTTTCCACTTCTGTTTTCATTAGTTGCTGTGATTTTATTCTTGGAGGTACTGGCACTCTGCGACTTGCTCCCTTTGATTTCTGAGTACTAACTTCAGAGGTATGGGCTTTCAGGCCATAAGTTTAATATTCCTCACCTTATAATAGCAGCTGTAATTAACGTCAGCCCTGAGTCACCTCGGGACTGAAATAACCCGGGATGTGTTTCCTTGATGAAGTGTCATTAATCTGCCTGAAATTTTCACATCTACTGTTTTTAGTCATATTAGTCTAGACAGAGTAATATGTGACTTAATGTTCTCATTACCTTAAATTTAGGTGGAAGAAGGAAGCAAAAACGTGCGTTTGGGCTCACTGATCTGTCTGCTGGTAGAGGAAGGGCAGGACTGGAAGCAAGTTGAAATACCAGCTGCTGCTAGTGATCCATCCTCTGTGGCTCCTCCAGCTCCTGCACCTCCTACAACAGTTCCTTCACCCCCTCCTAAGCTGGAGCATCAACCTGGAAAATTCCAGTAAGTGTCTCTGTTTTGAAACAGCGCTCACACTTAACTCAATCAATCTTGCTGAACCAAGAAGCATCTCTTGCTGCATTCAAGAAAGTGTTCCAGTCTACCTGTACCTAGTTTTCCACTGCTTTTCTTACCCCTCCAACAGCACACTCCAAAGCTCTTCCAAGCTCTGGCATTTCTGAGGTTAGAAAAAAATGATTTTCATACCAGTGAAAGAGGAGAACTCCAAACTCTCTCTGTTTATTTGGAGAAATGAATAGGAAACTTATTTAGAGCAATAAATAAGCAACTAATTTTGGTAGCAAGCGCTACGCAAACTGTTTGGTTTAGGTTGTTCTGGGGTTTTCTGGTTTGTGGGGGTGGTTTTGTTGTTTTGTTTGGGTTTTTTTTCAGACCTCANACTCTCTGTTTATTTGGAGAAATGAATAGGAAACTTATTTAGAGCAATAAATAAGCAACTAATTTTGGTAGCAAGCGCTACGCAAACTGTTTGGTTTAGGTTGTTCTGGGGTTTTCTGGTTTGTGGGGGTGGTTTTGTTGTTTTGTTTGGGTTTTTTTCAGACCTCATTACCTTTTCTGTCTGGTTTACTGTGTTTACCTTTGCTGCCAGCATTGAGACTCTTCACATGCAAGTGCAGACAGCTAATTGGGGGCATTGCCCAAATGTTACCTGTAGTGGGAGGGTTCTTAAATCTCTGAGGAAATAATGAGGATCTTGTGGAAAGACTTGAAGCCAAGTGTTTTGCTACAGACGTTCTATTCAGCATCTTTATTGGTGCCCTGGATGAGGGGATTGAACCTCCCCTTAGTAACCAAGTGGAGGGGAGTGTTGATCTGCTGGAGGGGAGAAAGGTGTTGCTGAGAGATCTGGAGAGGCTAGGTCAATGGGCAGAGGCCAACGAGATGAGGTTAAACAGGGCCGAGGGCAGAGTCTTAGCCTTAGGCCACAAGAACCCCCTGCAGAGCTACAG
>VZRI01003687.1:70731-84186 GCA_013397515.1 Upupa epops | reverse complement strand
CTAGACAAGTGGTAGAAGCCCCATCCCTGGAACCATCCCAGGTCAGGTTGGACCTTGAGGCTCTGAGCACCCTGCTGTAGTTGAAGATGTCTCTGCTCACTGCAGGGGGTTGAACTCGGTGACCTCTGAAAGTCCCTTCTAACCCCAAACATTCCATGGCTCTAGGAAAACTACTCTTGAGCTGCTTGCTCAATTAGAGCTTGTGCTCGTGGTTGGCTGTACTGCTGCAAGGTCAGTAAATAATTGATTTGATTACTGCACCGATTACTCCGGCGATGAGAGGACCTTCTGCTGCTTCCCATGTGGGTAATATTTCATCGTGTGTTCCGTACTGCTCTCACCCTGTGCAGGGGCTGTTTTCCAGCCTCTCGCCCACGGCTGATTTACTGTAACTCATTTTCTTCCTGAAATTAGAGAATTAGTGATTATTTTCTCCAAAGGCTTTGAAATGCAGCATCCCCTAAGAAACTTCAACCAGCCGTCCACCCACTCTTAATACTTCTTGGAGTTTAGAGGAGAACCTCTCCTGATCTAGTCGTTTAAGTGCATCATGGATTAGAAATAAACAGTTAATGTAGCCTTTACCCTGAAGGTGACTAAAGAAACAAGCATTCTCATTTAGGAAGTGTCCTAGTACTGACACTTCCCTGTTCCCCAGCTCCACTTTGTAGGTTGTTTGCATTTTCTCTGTGTTTTCTGTTTTAAGAACTCTTGGATTTCATGTGAACAGTGCCTTGTAAGTAAGAAACATGGGAATCATGGAATCATTAGGGACTGGAAGGGACCTCGAAAGATCATCCAGTTCAATCCCCCTGCCACAGTAGGATCACCCAGACCTAGATCCAGTTCTTGGGGGTAGGTTTGAGGGTTTATGTTTATGATGGTGGGTTTTTAGTTTTCCTGAAAGCTTCTTATTAATTACATTGTAGTCCAATAAAATCAGATTAACGTTGGATAACCCTTCCTAAGTAACTTAAAACACTCTCATCCATCCTTCCCTTTTACTCTGTGCCTACTCAGTCTCATCTGTGAACGTCCCCTTTCTTAATTCAGCCATATGACAGAGCAAGGTAGAGGTTTCTCTGGTTTTAAGAGGGAGGGTCAAACCCTTTGAGACTCTATCATTTAATTTAAAGTCCTTGCAATCATCTGAGCAATCAGGCACCTGGATAATGTTCTTGTGTTGCTGCTGAGCTTTAAAGGACATCAGAGCACGACTTTGGTGTGTCTCCTATCAGATCCCTGTCTGACTGTGGTAAGGGAGCATGATGAACGAAGAATTGCTCTACAGGAGGGTGCTGAAGCTCTTTCTTCTGCTGTCTTTGAGAGATTACTAGAGAATGATAACCATTCGTCCTAAGTTTGCAAGCAGGTGTGGTCGTCGGCCTGTTATTCCCTACCCATAGGGTAAATCATTCTTCAGGAAAGGAAGGAACTGGTGTGACTCCTCACTGGTGGGATTCCCTGGTAGAAGCTGTGGTGGTGCTGCTGCTTTCAATCATTTTCGATCATCAAAGCTCATTTTAAAGAGAAAAGTGAACTAGAGCAAAGCCAGCAGAGGGCAGGCAGAGCCGCTTGGTTTTCCTGACTGCATCTCTTTAAGGGTAGGTGTAGTCACTGAACTATTCTAGTGTGTAGGTATCTTTGAATTGAAACTATAGCTAGGTGGTTTGGTGGGATTTTGAAGTGTTTCTGAGAGTACCTGGTAGGAGTAAAGAAGGAAGAGTAAACACTAGCTTGCCTTTGTCTGCTGCAGTTAGGATCAGACCTTGATAGTTGTTTAACACTTCCTGCAGAACTGGATCTCAGCATCACAGAGTATCTCCAGTTGGGCAGAACCCATGAGGAGCATCAAATCCAGCTTCCTGCTCTTCCCAGGACTCCCTAAAATTAAAGCATGTGATGAAGGACACCCTGATAGATTAAACAGAGAAGAAACTGCTCAGGTCAGAGCACCTGTCAGCGTGTCCTTCCTGAGCCATGAATGTTAATCTTAGAGCTTCCTGTGGTTTCAGTGAGAGTGAGAAAGCTAACAGTGCTTGAGTAAAGGAGGAGGATGTCTGTGGTGGCCTGCTGGAGATTTGTAGAAGCACACTGACCAGTGAATGGTCCAAGATACTCAGAAACTTAAGGTTTGGCTGAGAACCCGTGTGTTGGTTGTACTGGGATGCAAATAACTCACTGGAAGCTTGAGTGGCTGCTTTGCAGAACCTGCCTGAGCTAAGTGAAGAACCATCACCTCCTGCTCCAGTTCGGTTCCCACCTTCCCTTTGACGTCGGTTTTGCTTTGACTTGTAGCTATCATGGTGGATAATTATTCTGCTACAATAACCATATTGTTCCTCCCTCTCCCCACAGTCATTGTCCTGCCTGGCAGGTGAAGGATTCGTGTCAGGAGCAGTAATGAGCTGGGAAATGACGACTTTTCTGTTTGCTCGTTAGCAGTTGTAAGGCAAATGATTCATGCTCCGTTAATGAGTACCACTGTTTATCTCCTTACAGATTAGAGATCAAGAGAAGGATCTTGGTTTGGGTTTTTTATACCTTAGGAGTTCCTCTTATGTGGCCTAGACCTAGATAGGAAGAAAGGACAGCTATGAACAGTTGTGTTTCTGCTCACTGCTGTGATGTGCTGGGTTGTTAGGGCAGCAGATCTCTCTCCTACAGAGCCATGAGTAGCCATGAACTCTACAGGGCTCCAAGCAATTGTAGGACACTTGCTGTTGATCTGCTACTCCTCAACCCATTGCTGTTTCAGCTGCCTGTCTTAAGAAAATAATATTCATAGAGTTCTCGAATGGTTCAGGTTTGAAAGGACCTCAAAGATCATCCAGTTCCAACCCCCCTGTCATGAGCAGNGTGGCCCTGCTCTGGACACCTTCCAACACTGTAATTATGCTTCATTTTGCACTTTTAATTACTTCCCTGCCAACAAAATTAGAAGCTTAAATACCCACAGAGGCTGCTTGCTCAGATGCTCACGCTTGCTGTGTCATGCCCCAGTCTCCAACAGCAGCAGGCACCGAGTGTCTCCAGGTTTCAGCAGGCGGCATCACAGGGTTTCTCTTCCTTGCATGGAAAATCATAGAATCATCAGGGATCAGAAGGGACCTTGAAGGATCATCCAGTCCAATCCCCCTGCCCCAGCAGGATCACCCAGACCAAGTCCAGGTGGGTTTCAGAGAAGGAGACTGAACTGTGTTTGTCATAAGAGTGTTTAGCCCTGAAAACATGGTTTGGTAGTGATGGTTTGATGGGTGGACTTGATCATCTCAGACATCTCTTCCAACCTGAGTGACCCTAGAGAGTCAGACCATGTTCAGGATTCTTTTGGAGTCAGTTCCCAAACGAATAGGTCGTGACTACAGAAACCTATCAGCTTTTAGAGCATCTTGCATTTCCCTTTGAGATTGAAGAGTCACGGCTTCTCCAGGTGGGTGAGGGGTTCTCCTTCCTCTGTCCGATCCTGTTTAGAACCCAACGTAGCTGTCCGCAGCCTTCAGAGCAGGTGATGTCTTTACACAACAAGGGCTGATGATCCTGAGCGACTCCCAGCCTGGAGCAGAAGGGGTGTTTTGGGATGTGCTGGATTATCCTAAACAAATGCTCTGAGGCCCCTCCTTAGCTGCTTTTCCTGCCTGTAAGCTGCTGCAGAGCGAAGGCCACAAACAGAGGGTCCAGCTCCTCTTGAAATGGAGAAGAAATGTGATTATTGGCTCCTTTCCACAAGGTTTTTGTTACTGGTTCCATTCCAGTGCCACTGGCCGCGGTGCAGCTGGTTTCACTGACCGGAGGTCTGTGGGAAGACTCGTAGCTCTACCACAATGCTGCTGCTACTGTGTTCACACTTCTCAAAGTGGCTTTTCCCTGCTGTGGGTTGACTTGATGACTCTGTTAAGCCTCAGGCTGGGACACCCTTAGCTGCGTTTGGAGGGACCTGGTTGCTTAGGAAGGTCGGTGCTCCCTGTTTACCTAGAGATTAGCAATAGCACCTATACTGGCAGCATCGATGCTGCTGCAGGCTTATGAAACTAAACAGAGCCATCAGGAGTGCTTTAAATACTACGTGAGGTCTGAGCTGAGGCAGAGAAGTCTTTTGGACAAGGACTTCCTATTGACAGCTGCAGGAAGACTTGTTTATTTTGGAAGAGAGTGTCTGTTCTGCAGAGTAGAAAAGGTGATGGAGAGTCCAAAGAATGGAGAGTTTGACCCATAGGTCTGTCTTGGCACAGCTTTACATTGCATGTATTGATTATCAGTGGGCACTTGGGGTATTTATAAACCTTTAAACACATGATCTTTGTACAGTAATTGTCTTAAACTCCTTCTAAAATGTGAGTGACTACATTCAGATCCAGACTGTGGGATCCTTCTGTCTTCTGCTGAGACTCCAGCACTTCTGCTTTCACGTACGCGTGTCGGGGTGTGTGTAGCTCTAACACTGGGGGAGGCCTCGGAGAAACCTGCCCTGATTGCATTTGGGAAAAGTAATTGCAACACTGCCTCTGTTGCTCAAACACGAGTGATGATGAGGCAGCTGAAATGATAGCCGGGAGCAAGGACTCTTGGCTAAGAGAGACAACCCCAAGAGTCTGTGAAGCAAGCTCCGTGTGAGAAGGCAGCTTTCCCTTGTGCGCTACCTCCTCACTGTATCTTCGATGAGTTGGTGGAGAGAGTTGTCTTGTGTGAGGAGGATGCATCCAGTGCTCTTGGGCAGCTTCTGTACGTTGAGGCTTGGTAGAAGAGAAACAGGCAGTCAAGGCTGAGCAAAGCCTGCAGCTGATGTGGTGTTCTTAGGGTTCTTGATGACTCTATGAATCCAGAAGGGGGATCTTCTAGGAACCACATGGTGTTAGGACTGATTTCAGCACAGACTCTGCTACTATTTTCTCTACACTCTTTTAAACCCAATTCCTCTTCAAGTTTTAAGCTGTTGAGTGTGATGAGTGTCTACTTGGGGATGACACGCTGCTCAGTAGCGTGTGTGTGGATGCCATCGTACCGATTCTCTTCGTTTCAGAACTGACTGGACGGGCATCGATGCCGTAGGAAATGCCATCTTCCAACAGAGAAACAAAACCCCAACCAAAGCCTCCTGAACAGCCGAGTCAGTGGGTGGTGGTTGCTCTGCTGAGGTAACAGGTTGCCTAACTCGTGACAGAAAGCAAGGAGAGGAAAACAATGCCTCTGTAGAGAACTCTGTGCTAACAGAACTCTGCCTGCTTGCATTCCTGGAGGCTGGGGGGTGGCTGTTTATTTTTTTTCCCAGTTTTCAGGTTCATTAAACACAGAAAAATGTAGCTCTTACTCCTAACTGATACCAGCCACGAGTTCTTCTTAGAAACTCTGGAATACAGGGCTAGGGGGTGGGGTGTCTGATGCTGGAAGTCTTGTAATATGAAATCATCGAATCATTCTGCTTGGAAAAGACCCTCGAGGTCACCGAGTCCAACCAATAACCCTACTGGAAGTTAGAAAAGGCTTTCCATGTGGTTTGCTCTTAGGGTTGATTAGAGACCTTGGCTGGAGTTTCCTGTGTGAACAGCCCCTGGGCTGAGCACTAGGGAGGTCTCCCCTTCAGTCCTGCGGGCAGTTCTGGGTCCTTCAAGAAAGAGATGGAGGGGCTGAAGTGGGTGCAGAGGAGCAGTGAGGCTGGGGAAGGGACTGGAGGGAAAGGCTGATGAGGAGAGGCTGAGGGAGCTGGGGTGGTTTGGCTGGAGAAGAGGACACTCGGGGGGACCTTACCATTCTCTATTATAACTACATGAAAGGAAGTTGTAGACAGGTGGGGGTCAGGCTCTATCCCCAGGCAACTAGTGATAGGATAGGGCCTGAAGCTGCCAGGAGAGGGTTAGGTTGGCTGTTAGGAAGCCCTTACTCAGAGAAAGGGTGCTCAGAGCCTGGACTGGACTGCCCAGGGCAGTGGGGAAGTCCCCGTGTCTGGAGGTGTTGAAGGACAGCCTGGCTGTGGCCCTGAGTGCCCTGGTCTGGCTGCTGGGGTGATGTCAGGTGCTGGGCTGGGCTGGAGGAGCCCAGTGATTCTGTGAATTGTTTACAATTTGTTTTTATTTTAAACCTTTTACCCCTCTCCAAGTTGCTTGTTGGGGCTGTGGGCTCAGTCACAACCGGTTTAAAGTAAAAGCTAAAAGAAGAGGGGAACAAGGCTGCTCTTCAGGGCTGGCAGCTCAGGACCAGGAGGCATATGCAAAGGTGCAAACAAGGAGCTCTCATCACTGTGCTTCTTCACTGAGTGAGTGTGGAGAGGAACCACCGTGAGGTTTTGATTTGCTGTTTCTCAGTTCCCTAGAGAGGGAACTCGAAGGAATTGTGTTTGTTTTAATTGAATGGTGGTTTTTTCATGACCTGTTCTGATTTCACTCTAATTGTGATACAAAAATAATCAATCTTTCTTTAGGCTTGGAGATGAATCTCTATCAACACGAGTAGCTGAAGGTGCACATGTACATAGAATCACAGAATCCTTAGGGATGGGAAGGGACCTAGAACGATCATCCAGTCCAATCCCCCTGCCACAGCAGGATCCCCCAGACCCAGTGGCACAGGAACACAGCCAGGCGGGGCTGGAACGTCTGCAGAGAAGGAGACTCCACAGCCCCCCTGGGCAGCCCCTTCCAGTGCTCTGGGACCCTCCCTGGGAAGAAGTTCCTGCTGATATCTGCTCCTAACAGAGGTAAGAGATGGTCTTGCAAACTGCTCTCTGAAGGATAAACAAAGCACTTGCTGGAGAAGGGCTTGATGTGATGCTGGTTCTGATAGGGTTCAGATGATTCACAGCAGCAAGCTACCAAATAAAAACAGCTGGAAGGAGACCCTTTAATCTTCCCTTTTTGATTAAATCCCATCCAATCCTCAGCATCAGCTGCTGTTACCTGTACTTGGAGAGTTGGATCATGAACCAAAGAGGAGGAAAGTTCTGTCTCTTAACTGCTGGCGTGAAGCTCGGTGTTTACAGGTGACTCTGGAGATTGCAGTGTAGGGGCCCAGGGAACTCCATAAACAAACACAGTCTCACCTGGGATTTGCAGGGGGTCCCTGGTGGGTTACAGAGGCATCTGAAGGAAAACACAGAAGCTTTTGAAAAGCAGGAGCTGAAAAACGTGTAGCTGCTCTTAAAGCTGGGTGCAAACGATAAATCAGAGGGTGAACTCATTTCATAGCAAACACATCCAGCTGTGAAGACAACCAGACTCCTTTATCATGGCTTTAGAGTAGAAATAAAGCATCAGGAGTGCTCCTCAGAGTGCCTGAGGTGCTTAGGCAATGAGTAGGATATGTAATTCATCCTTCTTGATGCATTCATTGATTTTATTACGTTAAAAAGGTCTCAAACTCCTCAACAAAGAAAAATATCCCATTAGAATAGGATTAGGACTTCTCCCAGCACAGAATCACAGACTCACAGACTGTTAGGAATTGGAAGGGACCTTGATGGATCATCCAGTCCGATCCCCTAGATCCAGTTGCACAGGAACAGGCTAGGCAGGTTTTAAGTGTCTCCAGAGAAGGAGATTCCACAACCGCCCTGGGCAGCCCCTTCCAGGGCTCTGGCACCCTCACCAGGAAGAAGTTGCTTCTCCTCTTGATGTGGAACCTCCTCTGTTCCAGCTGACACCCAGTGTCCCTTGTCCCAGCATTGGGTGCCCCTGAGCAGAGCCTGGCTCCTTCCTCCCTTTCCATCTTGATCAACAGTCATGGGATCCCCCCTCAGGCTTCTTTTTTTCCCAGGTCCCTTATCCTTTCCTCACTGGGGGCGGGGGGATGCTCCACTCCCTTCATCATCCTTGCGGCTCTGCGCTGGACTCTCTCAAGCAGTTTTACGTCCTCCTTAAAGCCCACAGGGCTCGTGAAACCTACGAGTAGTTAGCAGACAACTTCTCAACACTTTGCAGTGCAGAACAGAAGGCTGACAGCACAGCAGGAAAACTGCTGGGGCAGAAATAGCCAGAGGTGCCGGTACGTGTTGGTGCTGATCACAACACACTCGGCTTGTTGTCTTCAACCAAGAGCATGACATCACCCAGCCGATGCCTTTGATCCCAAGCACCACGGCAAATGGGTGGCTGGAAAAGGCCACAGCCTGGGTTTTTCCCAGTGCTGTTCCAGCTGATCATTTGGAGGAAGAATTAACAATTAATTAAGGCTATTGTAAGCGTCGGGTAATGAAGCCTGTAATTAGGTTTGGGTTTTAGAACTGGTGAGCGTGCAATTCCTGGTGTGTTCCAGGGAGGGTAAATGTTCTAGGGGGGAGGTGAGATAGGAGGTTACAGGAGACCATGGAGTGGGGGGAGTTAGGGAGAGGTTCTCATGCCAGAGACTAGAGCTGGACGTGGACAGTGGAGATGCAGCTTGGGTGTCTGGCCCTGGAGGAAGCAGAGCCAGCCTGGGGAACGGGGGAAGAAGTGAGTTGTCCTGTGACTCACAGCCTATCTGGTCTGCCTGTTTCAGCAGCTGCCTGCTGAGCTCCAGAGCAGAGCACTGGCATTCCCTGTTGCTTCTGCATCGTGGGTTGTTATTTACAGTGAAAGCTGGGATTTCACCAGCTGCCTTCTCTCCAGCCAGGGTGAGTATTCAATCCAACGTGTCTTTGACACTGCACGTGTGGGCTGCACTGAGCCCCTAAGTGACAAGCAGGGTAGACCTGAAGTTACTACTTGACCTAGTGCAAGGCTCCAGTAAGGACACTTCGTGTCTGGGATGCCAGCCAGGTGCTGTTTCAGTTTGTGTTGATGGGGAAACGATGCCTTCTCAACTCCAGAGTGCTTAGCAGAACTAACCCCATCCCAGATCTGAAGAGAACAGCTGTGGTTCTGCACCATGAAGTGGTCTCGCTGTGCGAGCGAGTGGTGTAGCTCTGCTCTCACTCTGTAGAGCATCGTGAGAGGTGACTTTGATGTGGCTCAGAGGAAGGTGACAGGTTGTCAAGTGCAGATCCATCCGCTCTAGCCTGAATAGTTTAGTATTTTTCAGGGTTTCTGTTTTGGCTGCTGCTTTGCTTTCGCTCTTTGTTTACAGTGCACTAGGTGTAACTGTCGTGGTGCCTAAACGGTCACTCACTGCAGCAATCAGCTGGGAACTGCCCCAGATGCCTTGTTCTCTGAACTTACGGCCTTCAGTCCAGATGTTGCAGGCTTGTTTCTGCAGGGAAATAAGCAGGACAGCATTTCCTAAGTGTTTTAATTAAAACCCAGAGGAATCAGGACACCTCTGGATGGCTCAGACATCCTGAAGAGATGCAAACGCTCTGCCTATATCGTTTGGGTGGACTGTTTAAGGAAGATGTAAGCAATGAGAGTCTATTAAGACTTGAATTTCCACTTAGTCTAAAGGGCTGTGGGTTTTGCCTTCCAGATCACACTGTGATGTCTACAGCATGGGACATCACCCCGCCACACGTGGAGGGTGAGCCTGCAAAGGCAGATGCACTGACGGCTCTGACACGCAGCTGTGTGTGGTGTATGCAGTGGTTCTCCCAAATGAGCATCTCTTGAGATCTTTTCTAATAAGCTATAGACAACAAATCCATGGGTTCATATAGAATCCTCATGGCTGGAAAGGACCTCCAGGATCAGTCCAGCCCTCATCCCACCAGCTCCCCAACCCCCAGACCATGGTCTCCAGAGCTCTAAATACTTGGTTTTTAAACCCCTCCAGGGATGGGGACTCCCCCCCCTCCCTGGGCAGCCTGGTCCAGTGCCCAGCCACTCTCTCAGCAAAGAACTTCTTCTTAAGATCCAACCTAACCCTCCCCTGATGCAGCTTGAGGCCATTTCCCCTCATCCTATCATTAGTGATTTGGGAGAAGAGCCCAGCACCAGCCTCACCACAACCTCCTTCTAGGTAGCTGTAGAGAGTTTTATCATTCCCTTTCCATTTTTAACAGCTACCAAGCCTAAATGACTCTCTGCTCACGGTATCACCTGTTGATGCTGATTCAGAGTGGGAGCAGCCCACCTAACCTTCCTTAAACAAGAAAGAAACCAACCCCAGTGATCCCAGCTGAAGCTGTTTGCTGTAGTGTGCTTTGCTGTGCTCGTGGGTATTCACCTTGAGACCACTGTACTGCGGTGATTCTCTGCCTCCCCCAGTGAACTCATCCAAATCTAATGCTTCAGAGTCAAATCTACTACCCAGCTATCGACCCCCCTGGATGGCAGATTAGTGCTCTGTAGGGAAGTTTAAAAAACTCTGCATTTTATACAGAAAAACAGCCTTTTCAGCATCTTTAGCAGTAGGATGAGTACTTGAGAAGGAGTTTCTCTGTAGTAACTGAATACCCGTTGTTGTAAGTCATCCCAAAGGTAGCCTGATTAAGCTCCACTGGGATATCAGTCAATCTCTGTTTTCGGAGCTCTGGAAACAGCTGCAACTTTCCAGGCTGCCTTCCCACAGTCTCTTGTTTATCGTCACTCTGCCAGCAGCCATACCCTCACGTTCTGGTGTTATTCTATAGCATCTGCTTCAGCAAGTTCAGCTCAAATGGCTGTAAAGGCAGATCTTATTCTTTAGAGCACAGTGGGGTGGGGAAAACTGTCTGAATTTGCCTGCACTGGGGACAGAAGGGAGGGTGATGTAGGAGGAAGAGAATTCTCCTCTGGAATTCTTCTCTAGGTGATGCTGCTTTAGCATGCATGATCTTCAGAGGTCCCTTCTGACCTTAGTGTTACAGTGATTGAGATGATAAAACCAGAGGCATCGAGTCAAGGGTGAGCTGCACTCCTGTTGTTCTCCTCTCCCTCAGGAGCAGCTGATGCCCCGGTTGCCTTGTTCCTTTCCCCAGATCTTCTGGTTCTGATCAAACCTGACAGCTGTGCTCCGGGAGGAATATTTCTAGTGATGCACCTACTTCATCGTCCTTATCGATTGCTTTTGCCCATATTTATTTGTCAGGGTGGATTTACTCTGGGCTAGGATGTGATTTATTAGGGTTTAATGCTTTATTAGCCAACACTATAAATCAGAGCAGGGGTTTTCCTTCATTGATTTTTTTTCTGGTTTTATGAAGCCAAATGTTTCAAGGTCAGGGGTTTTTTTAACTTAATTACAGGGTTTCAAAGGGAAATGCAATCATGGCAAAGCCCCAGAGTTCAGGCCTACGCTCTCCTTCGCTCAAACCCATCAGCAGGTGCAAGATGAACAAGTTTTTTCAGCTCGCTGGGGATGCCTCTGCCTTGAAGTCAGCCACAGGAACCCTACAGCATCTTCAGGTGCTTCCCTATCTGCTTGATCACTGCAGTCTGTGGTTACTGTTTTATTCACCTGGGGGTGACCTTCCCCTCCAGGACACCAGAGCAGCCTTCTGTCTAGTTTCTCCTGTGCCTCCCAGAAAGCTGAGTTATTTTTGCAGAGTCCTGTCAGGGTACAAATGTATTCAGGCACAGAGACCTGAAGTTCACAAGGAGAGGAGCTCCAGGCTCTTCTTTATAGTCTGACACCTCTTCTAGATGAACCCGCTCTGGCAGGAGGGGGGTTGGACTAGATGATCTCCAGAGGTCCCTTCCGACTCCACCAGTCTGTGACTTTGTGATTGCACTGGGAGATGCCATCTCACCTCTGCATCCTGTTTTCAGTCCTCACGTGTGATAGATGAGCTAAATTAAAAGAGAAAGACACAGGAGGAATCTATTCAGTTACACACAGTGGTGGGGAGGGGGTGGGAGTTTCCCAGTGAGTAAACCCTGACCTGTGAGACTTAATTATTCACAGCAGCCTGGTAATTAATGACATTCGTTTGCATGGTGAACTCCCCTGAAGAGCTCTGCAGAGGGTGTGAGGACTTCTTTCCACTTCAGGGACTTTCTTGTGTGATTTTCTTGCAAAGGTGGATAACGTCACGTTGTCCTGATCACAGCTGGCTCTGAGAAACCAACTCTGTGCTCAGCCACGGAATTGTCGCTCTCTAATGGTCTGACGGCTGCTTCTGCCACAGCCTCTTTCTGCTTTCCAGTGCATACAAGTTGCTGGCTCATGCACCAGCCTATGCCACTGTATCTTTGAATTCACACAGTCACTGAGGCTGGAAAAGCCCTCTGAGCTCCTCCAGCTCAGGACCTGACATCACCCCATCAGCCAGACCAGGGCACTCAGGGCCACAGCCAGGCTGCCCTTCAACACCTCCAGACACGGGGCCTCCCCCACTGCCCTGGGCAGGTACACCGTGCTTTCTGCTGCCGTAATAGATCTGTCAGCTCATAATCTGATCAAGCTGTAGTGATATTACAGAATCGTAGTCCCGTTTAGGCTGGAAGAGACCTTGAAGATCATCTAGTTCCAACCCCCTGTCATGGGCAGGGACACCTCTCACCAGACCAGGTTGCCCAGAGCCCCATCCAACCTGGCCTTGGACACTGCCAGGGATGGAGCAGCCACAACCTCCCTGAGCTACCTGTTCCAGGGCCTTGACACCCTCACAGGGAGGAATGTTTGATCTAAATCCTCCCCTCTTTCAGTTATTTCATTTCTCACCAAGAGGTGAGAAGCAGAGCATTGCACAGAGGCTGAGAAAGCTCAGGACCTCTGTTTTTTCCCCTCTCAAAATCATAGAGGAAAGGTCCAGCTCTGACGAGGAAAGCAGGTCAGGAGGCTCCCCAGACTCTGTAATCAGAAGCGTGAGGAAGGAGGTTTCTCATTCCATTGAAATCTTGTGAAGTAAGTGTTAGCTACACGCGATGGGAGGGTACAGCCTTTCATCAGCTGCTTATTATGGCTGAGATGGTCCTGCCTGCTCAGCTTTGAAACCAGAAGGAATTTCCCCTTTGGCAGCCAGCATCTGATGAGGTATCATCTGAAGAGATCTCAGCAGTGCTGGGGTTTTTGCAGGCACTCAGCAAGTAGAGCACCCTGATTCAAGTGCCTTTCTCTGATGAGCTTCATCCTTCCAGGAGAAAAGCCATAGAGCAGAGGCTAAGCGAGCACCTGGGTGTCTTTGCCTCTGTCATGAGACAGAAGCACTGTGTAGCCAAGAATCATAGGATCCCAGACTGTTAGGGATGGGAAGGGACCTCGAAAGATCATCCAGTCCAGTCCCCCTGCCACAGCAGGATCCCCTAGATCCAGTTGCAAAGAAACAGGTCAGGCAGGTTTGAAAGGTCTCCAAAGAAGGAGACTCCACAACCCCCTTGGGCAGCCCCTTCCAGGGCTCTGGTACCCTCACTAGGAAGAAGTTTCTTCTCCTCCTGATGTGGAACCTCCTCTGTTCCAGCTGACACCCGGTGCCCCTTGTCCCAGCATTGGGTGCCCCTGAGCAGAGCCTGGCTCCTTCCTCCTGACACCCACCCTTTCCATCTTGATCAACAGTCATGGGGTCCCCCCTCAGGCTCCACAACATTCAATCAAAAATGGCTAAATTAATAATAGATGAAATAATAGTGAATAATAAAAAATAAATAGTACAGGCTGAAGTGGGTGTCCTGGAGTTGTAGTTCTCAGCACTAAAAG
>VZRI01003687.1:55056-70206 GCA_013397515.1 Upupa epops | reverse complement strand
TTGAATCTGAGGGTGGGGGATCCCTGGACCAGGCTGCCCAGAGAGGGGGTGGAGGCCCCATCCCTGGAGCCATTCGAGGTCAGGCTGGCTGGAGTTCTGGGCAATCTGCTCTGCTTAGAGACAGCCCTGTTTGTTGTAGGGGGACTGGAGTAGATGCCCTTTGGAGATCCCTTCCAACCCGAGACATTCCCTGATGCTGTGATTCTGTTAGAGAAGACACTTGAAAGTGCCAGAAGAACTGCAGTGCACCCTGGCTTCCTTCTCTCTCAGGGTGGAATGATCATGTGCTATGTGCCAGGGCTGTTTGCCATAGACTGTGGAGCTAAGGGAAAGTTTGAACTCTGTAGAGCCCAGTTACAGGGGGGTGATGATTCCCTTGTCCCTGATGTCCCACGGTGCTGCAACGTAGCCCAGTTGCCTGCACACGCTGTCCTGCTGTAGCAACGTGACTCATTTGCTCTTCTCCAGGCACTTCTGTTAGAGCATGGGGATCATTTTTGGAAGCCTCATCATTTTCCCTGAGTCAGTTAACGGCCTCTCTGTTGTTTTTTATCCCAAAGCTTCCCGAATAAGCTGGGGAATGCGAGGCTGGAGGACTGTTGATGGGGTCAGTCTGTCTGCATCTCCTGAATGAACGCAGGGCTGGGGAGGCCGTGCCAGCATTATTCATGCAGAGCCTATCCAAGGAAGAGAATATTTAGCAGGCCAGTAAATATTTGTTCTGTTAGTAACTTGAAGAATGTACGTTAACAAAACTCAGAGGACTTCCCTGGTGGTTTGGGCTTGCAGAAATAGTTCCTAAATTAGTACAGAACAACTCCGTGAGCAGCCCAGGTTTTGGTTTGTATTGTATGAACGACACTTGATGGGAAAAGGAGTTAATGAATGATAAAGGTGGCTTTATGCCACAATTAATAAATGATAAATCATGGGGGTTTCGTAGGATCCTTAGGGATCGGAAGGGACCTTGAAAGATCATCCAGTCCAATCCCCCTGCCACAGCAGGATCCCCCAGACCCAGTGGCACAGGAACACAGCCAGGCGGGGCTGGAACGTCTGCAGAGAAGGAGACTCCACAACCCCCCTGGGCAGCCTGGTCCAGTGCTCCGGGACCCTCCCTGGGAAGAAGGTCCTGCTGAGATTGATAGGGAACCTCCTCTCTTGCAGCTGAATTTATGACTTCTCAGTTATTAATTTGACTCTTACAGGATCACCGTAACCAGCTCCCAGAACCCAACGTGCCCCAGCTCGCCGGGTTGCCTTCCCTTTCACTTCTCGTGCTTGCGAAGGGCGGCTCGTGCTGGGGAACGTCCTGCCCTGTGCATTAATCATAAAGCACTCATAAATTTTGGAATGAGATGATTCAGGAGGCACTGGCAGTCTCTAAAACTCTCGCTCTATTCCTGGCCACTGCCACAGTTTTTATGAACTCCATTCCGTTTGCTTTTAAGCAGAATAAGATGAACCAGAAGCCTCGGCAAACCAGACAGGGAGCTGCAGCATCGCAAGGCTACGTGATGAAGAGTCCCAGCTCTGTGTAGGTACGTCAGGATCAAACACACCAACAAAGAGGGCCTAATTACCGTGTGCACACTGGTTTTGGCAAGCAGTAGCTTTTTTGAAAGATGAATTCCCTGCTTCAGCCTCTCTGGAGTCTTATCTCCTCCAGCTGCATGTGGAAGATGCATCTGCAGGCTGCTTTGTGCACGCAGAAAGCCTCTTCTCTCCAGGAAAGTTTGCATGCAAATCAACATCTAAGATTCTGCTTTTCTAGGCACTGATTGATTGCTTTTGGCTCGAGTTTGGACACAGAGCAAAGCAAGAGTTACCTCACCCTGGGTGAGGAGGGTACCACATGTTTTAATCCTGCTGATGTAAGCCAGAAAATGATGTAGGAGCCTACGAGAGCCTGGAAAAAACCAAAACCCCACGAGGGACTGCAGGTACCAAAGCGTCTGCCCGTGTTTCTGGGGTTGGGTTTGTATTTCTGCAAAGCATGGTTTGCACTTTGGAGTGTTTTAAAATGCAAACATAGAATCCCAGACTAATCCTGGTTGGAAAGGACCTCCCAGATCTTTGAGTCCAANAGAGGCCAACAGCCACCCCTCCACACCCTCCCTTCAGGGGGTTGTAGAGGGCAGTGAGGTCCCCCCTCAGCCTCCTCTTCCCCAGACTCAACCTGCCCAGCTCCCTCAGCCTCTGCTCATACAACTGTCCTCCAGGATCAGCCAGGAACAAGCAGTAACAAGAGCAATGCACTACAGAATAAGGTGCTGTTGGAAGCAGAAAGGCAGCAACAACCCAGCCTGTTGCTGATGTCCTGGCTGAGGGAAGGTGCTCCAGCTGTGCCTGGGAAGGGGGAGGTAGATGCTGTGGAAATGCCATAATCCCCATCCATGAGTCGAGAGCTGTTAACTAATGGGCAGTGAGGTCTAGGGGTGCAGATAAATGACAGAGGACCAGGTTTCAATCCCTGCATCTTGACAAGGGAATCCCCATGATTTTTACCCACCTGAGTGCATTGGGCTGGAGGATTTGATCTGTGAAGACTCCCTCACTGATGGAACCTATGAAGGGTCCCTTAAGAACCCACATTGACTGGGTGCTGCTGTGCAACATCCATCAGTGGAGAAAACAAAACCAGTTAGAGGGCAGGGTGGCAACGGGTTGACAGTTGGATCTGGTTGATCTTGGATGTCTCTTCCAACCTTCATGATTCAAATGTTTTGTGTTTACTTGGTTGTTTTAAAACTGAGGAGTAGGTTGTGCTGCGTAGCCAATACAAACCCCAGGCTGCATCCTGAGAGCCTTCTCATGCCAGTCAAAAGATACTAGCAAAATCATATGGAGCATCAGCATTGGATAGGATGGGGACTAAACAAAGCTCCCATCTTTTAAAGAGGCAAAACTGCTGCTGCTTGGACCATTGGGATCAGGAAATGACAGATGGGATGCTGCTGGAATGGGAAATCCCAACAGGAAAGTGAACCTTGCTCAACTATTAGAGGTGGCTGTTGCTGTTTGAGTGTGTGTTGTGTAGTGTGGGATTGGCAGTGTGGAATACGAAGGACCTTTTCATTAACTGGGCAGAAATAACAGTGTTTTAAGAAGGACACAGAGTTGCTGGAGGGTGTCCAGTGTAGAGCAATGGAGATGCTGAAGGAAGGAGAGCAGCTCCCTGATGAGGAAAGGCTGAGGGAGCTGGGGCTCTTGAGCTTGGAGAAGAGGAGGCTGAGGGGGGACCTCATTCCTGTCTGTAAATCAGCAGGGAGATGGTGGAGGAAAGGCAGAGCAATCTTAGTCCAGTAACAAGGTCCAGCTTTAGCTCAAATACTGAGAAGAGATGGAATCATTGAATCATTAAGGTTAGAAAAGACCTCTAAGGTCATCCAGCCCAACCACCAACCAACACCTCCATGCCTGCTAAACCATGTCCTGAGGTACCACATCTATATTTTCCGTGAATGCCTCTAGGGATGGTGACTGCACCACTGCCCTGGGCAGCCTGTGCCAAGGCCTGAGGACTATTTCCAGGGAGACATTTATCCTCACGTCCAGCCTAACCCTTCCCCTGGGGAAGCTTGAGGCCATTCCCTCTTGTCCTATCCTTTCCTTGTGAAAAAGAGACCAACCCCTGCATCAATGCAGCCTCCTTTCAGGTTGTCATAGAGAAGTCCAAGCAGCCTTCTTACTGCTACCAACAGTGTCCAGTTTCCCTTCAGAGCTTTCCATGGGACCCCTCGGGAGAAGGGAGTCATCATCATCTTCACAACCACCCTGTATGCACTGGGACAGGGGGATAAGGTACCCTCTGAGCCTTCTCTTCTCAAGGCTGAACAAACCCAGCTCTCTCATCCCTTCTCCATGAGGCAGCTCTTCCAGCCCTCTGATCATCCTCTGTGGTAGACTGCTGCTTACAACCAGACCAGAGGAAAAAGGAGGCAGTGAGGCATGGAGTGGTGACATTTCTGGACATCCAGTGGGACAGGGCTTAAGGCAGGAGGAAGGGCTGTGTCTTGAGTCAAGTGTGAGCATGGACACAGCTGCCACTTCTATTTCTTGCAAAGCATAGCTGAGCTTTTCTGTTGCCTCTGTTCTGTGCTGCAATTTCCCTCTCTCCATCTCGTTTCCTCACTGGGTCAGCCCGGGTCACCTTCTCTCCCTGCCAGGCTCTTCTTCTTACACGTGGGTCAACCCTTGTCCTCTCCCTGACTCCGACACTTTCTTTATCTCTCTGGGGTTTGTGTGGCTCCGTGGAATTTGGCAGTTTGAGGGTGGTTGTGCTCGGGCACGTCGTGTGGAGGTGCAGTGTTTGATCATCGCAGCTGCAGAGAGATGATCTGGGGCAACGGGAGATGCAGTTACCCCCAGCACTGCGGCAGCCTTCACTGGGATACAGCACGTTCCCGATGCAACAGCCACTCCCATGTAAAACTGGGAACTATGTGGGTGTTAGAAGAATTGGAAAGAGTCGGTGGGAGCCTGGAGGTCTGAGTAAAATCTTGTGTTTTCTGAATTCTGTGTCTCTGGTTGAAAGTTCCCAAAACCTGGATGTGATTTAACACAGCAGACACCCAGGAAAAACCCTCTATTGCAGGATTTAGCAGATCTTTAGAGTGGTTTTTGAAACTCATCTGGAGTGCTGTGTCCAGGTCTGGGCCCCTCAGTTCCAGGAGGACACAGAGCTGCTGGAGGGTGTCCAGCGTAGAGCAATGAAGAGGATGAAGGAAAGAGAGCAGCTCCCTGATGAGGAAAGGCTGAGGGAGCAGGGGCTCTTGAGCTTGGAGAAGAGGAGGCTGAGGGGGGACCTCATTCATGTCTGTAAATCTGTGAGGGGTGGGTGTCAGGAGGATGGAGCCAGGCTCTTCTAAAGGGCATCTGATGATAGGACAAGGGGCACTGGGTGCCAGCTAGAACAGAGGAGGTTCCCTGTCAATCTCAGCAGGACCTTCTTCCCAGGGAGGGTCCCAGAGCACTGGACCAGGCTGCCCAGGGGGGTTGTGGAGTCTCCTTCTCTGCAGACGTTCCAGCCCCTCCTGGCTGTGTTCCTGTGCCACTGGGTCTGGGTGATCCTGCTGTGGCAGGGGGACTGGACTGGATGATCTTTCAAGGTCCCTTCCCATCCCTAAGGCTTCTATGATTCTGGAGCTCAAAGGCAGGGGAAACGAGGCAGATCTCCCTCACCTTGGGGAGATTTTATTTCAAAATGACCAAAATAAAGAATCCTGAAGCTTTTCCAAGGTTCCTAGGATTTCAGTGAGCAGCCAATGTTCCCTTTGAACTGCCTGCAGCAGCGATTCCAAGAGGGAGCCCTGCTCTCTTACAACAACAAAATAGAGCCAAACTTATAGGAATAGGGCTGGTGCCTGGGTATCTGTTGCACAGGTATTTGCACCTACGTTTACTCCACTGCTGCAAGTCACTGGGAAGAGTTTGTCCTCTGCTTTTCATCCCATGGATTTTCCCACACACACCTCTTCTCCTGTTTTCTCTCCTTCTTTTTGAATTCTTTTCTCCCAGAACTCTCCTCACCCGATTTTTATCACTCAGGTTGACCCACAGATTAGGTTGCAGAGTTTCTGTGCCAAAAAAGCTGCTGCTTTTAAAAAGAATTAAAAACAACAGGCGAGACCCCCACCCTTTCCCAGCTCTCCACCCTATAAAAATTCCCAGTAGAGCTCCTGAGGGATTTATCTCCTCTCCCATCACACTCACAGACAGCCACATGCCAAGTCTGTTTTCATGTCCATGAAGGAAAAGTTGGACTTGTCTGGACTGAAAGCCCCTAACTAACAATCCTACCCTTTGTGTTTTCACAGCTGACGACCACACACTTCACGGGCACTGCGTTTGGGATCTGCCTTTTCCAGGTCTGGGTGCACCGTAATAGACCTGCGAGGAAATCCCTGACACCAAATGCTGTGTGAGAAGAGGACAAAGAGGCCCTTTCTCTGGTGCTCTTGGCCTCTTCCAGTGTCACTGGGAAGGAAAATGAGCTGCAAACTGTGCTCTGCTTTCTGGGACTGAGAAACTTGGACTGATGCCCTTGTAAATCAACACTGCAATTGCAGGGTAAAGCAAACCCATGGGCCCTCTTTTTCTGAGCCAAATGGGGTTTGTCAAATGCTGCTGAAGGCAGTTTTCTCTCAGCAGCAGGGACTGACTTTCCCTCGGTTCCTGCAGATACCGAATCACCTCTGCTACCTTTCTCCCTGTCAGGGACTTGAGCAAAACCCAAACAAAGCCAAGAGCAAACAGCATGCTTTCGAGTTTTGCATTCATTCGAGAGAATGTGCTGTGGTCACAGGATCACAGCCTGGTGGGGCTGGAAGGCACCTCTGGGAGTCATCCAGTGCAATCCTCTGCCAGAGAAGGGTCACCCAGAGCAGGGGACACAAGGTCATGTCCAGGGGGGCTGGAAATTCTGCAGAGCAGAGACCTCACAACCTCTCTGGGCAGCCTGGGCCACCCTCAAAGCCAAGAAGTTTCTTCTCATAGAAGTTCAGGTGGAACTTCCCAGGGTCTGGTTTGTGTCTGTTGCTGCTTGTCCTGTTGCTGGGCACCACTGAGTAAGGTCAGGCCCCATCCTTCTGCCCCTGCCCTTTAGCTATTGATCAGCATCAGTCAGATCCCTCTCAGCTGCTCTTCTCCAGCTGAACAGCACCAGTTCCCCCAGCCTTTCCTCAGCACAGAGATGCTCAGAAGGTCCCTCAGCACCTTCACAGCCTCCACTGGATTCTCTCCAGCAGCTCCTTTCTCTCCTCAAGTGGGGAGCCCAGAACTGAACTGCACCCTGGATGTGGCCTCAGCAGGGCAGAGCAGATGGAGAGAGGAACTTCCCTCAGCCTGCTGGCCACAGTATATTGTCTTTTGTGCATGATGCTTGTGAGGCACCTTGTGTGGAGGCATCAGTTTAGGATGAGCTGTGCAGAGAAGCTGTAGAGGAAGATGTTTCCTCACCCCCAGAAAGGTGAACTACACAGTAAGAGCCAAACTGTGAGTAAAGCTGGGAGAAGCAATCAAGTAGTGGTTTAGTTGTTGGCACGAAGAGTATTCTAATTCTATTACTTCATCCAGGAATGAGGTTGTAAATCATAGATAGGGCGGTGGAAAAAGTCTGGGGGTTATTTTTAGATGCTGCATGTTCAGTTAAGGGCTCACAGCAAGCAGTGCTCTGATAAACTGCAGAAGTTCTAGAGCAAAATTATTGTGGTCTGGAAAGACTGACTTGGGAGGAAAACGTGAAGTGATAACCTAACAGTCTGCAGGAGCTGGAGTATGTGAGTGCCAAAGAAGGAGAGGAATTTCTGTGATGCAAAGGAAGTACTACAGGAATGAATAAGCTGAAAAATTTGGAGGAAGTGTAACCATGAGAATGCAAAATGCTGTGCAGTAGGCTCTCAGAACTGCCTGAAAAGCTCAGTGCAGGAACCAGCAGGAACATTAGAGTCAAACAGAGTAGAATACTAGCTAGTTCTACTCTGTTCTGCTCTACTCTGTTCTGTTCTGCTCTACTCTACTCTGTTCTGCTCTGCTCTGTTCTGCTCTACTCTGCTCTGTTCTGCTCTACTCTGCTCTGTTCTGCTCTACTCTGCTCTGTTCTGCTCTACTCTGCTCTGTTCTGCTCTACTCTGCTCTATACTCTGTTCTGCTCTACTCTGCTCTATACTCTGTTCTGCTCTGTTCTGCTCTATACTCTGTTCTGCTCTATACTCTGTTCTGCTCTATACTCTGTTCTGCTCTGTTCTGCTCTATACTCTGTTCTGCTCTATACTCTGTTCTGCTCTATACTCTGTTCTGCTCTATTCTCTGTTCTGCTCTGTTCTGCTCTGTACTCTGTTCTGCTCTATGCTCTGTTCTGCTCTATACTCTGTTCTGCTCTGTTGTGCTCTGTACTCTGTTCTGCTCTGTACTCTGTTCTGCTCTGTACTCTGTTCTGCTCTGTACTCTGTTCTGCTCTGTACTCTGTTCTGCTCTATACTCTGTTCTGCTCTATACTCTGTTCTGCTCTATACTCTGTTCTGCTCTATACTCTGTTCTGCTCTATACTCTGTTCTGCTCTATACTCTGTTCTGCTCTTCACTCAGTTCTGCTCTGCTCTATTGTGTTCTGTTCTGTTCTGTTCTGCTCTGCTCTGCTATTATATCTGACCCCTATAGACCTCCCCGTGCCCCAGTGATTTCTATCCTCAAGGCCTGGCTGTTGTGGTGGAGTTGATTATGACCTGTGCTGTGGCAGGGTGTGTAAGAGCCGAGCGATCTAACGGGTGACATCCCTCACCTCTCCTCTCCAGTTACCTGCAGCCATCCCTGCGGCGATGATGAGACATGGATTTTAAACCAAGGAACAAGGGAAGAGGGTGGGAAGGGATGGCTGTGATGCCAAGGGGTATCACCAGTGGGCAGGAAGGCAGCAGTGTAGGTGAAAACAGGGCACGTTGTCGGTACCGAAGGAACGGCGACTCATTTCAGGGGTGGGGTGTGGTTGAGGAGAGACCAAATATTTACACAGCAGCCTGGTAACGCGGCGGAGGAAGTGGAGATGAGAGGGGAATTGAAACTAGACGGGGTAGGGATGCGATGGGAGGAATGTGGGATAGGAGTCACGGCTGGACGGCAGGTACGGAGGGGTATAGCTGCAGTGATGGTCTGGAAGATCTGCCCATGGAAAATAGAGCTGATTTGAGTGGTGGTGGAGTGGTCTGCTATAAATGGAGAGAAACAGGCTTGCGAGCGAGGCCTCAGCTGTGAGAGGTTTGAATGAAGCCTGTCCTATAAAGGGCACGTAAGGAATTGTTAAGGGAATGAGTGGAAGAGCTGTAAAGTGGAGGAGGAGTTGGTAAAGAAGAGGAGAGGTAGAGAAGAACTCTGGAAGTGGAGGGTTGGGCAAAGATGATTTGTCATCACATGGTAGAACTAGGTCATCGTGCAGGAAGGCTGGAATTCGTCGAGGACTGGTGGCATAGGAATGGGCTGAAATTCAGCAGTGAAGTAGATGAAAGCACTTCATGGAGAGACTAATCACACAACTATTCAGAGTTCCCGGGAGCTATCAGTCAAAGCATTTCTAGAGGTGGTAGGTATGCAAAGAACTGACTGGAGCTGGAAGAGGGGCAGGTAGGATGCTTAAGAGAATGGGGACACGCGGGAGAAATTTGCATTCTTTGGCTTAGAAAGGCAAGGGGAACAGGAGATCCTGCTCTCTGCACATGAACGAGGAGGATAACCACCGCCAAGAGATGACATCTTTAACCAAAGAATAGAAGATCAAAGAGACACGGGTGCTGTGACTGTACGGAGTCTGAAAATGAGAGCAAGGTGGCTCTGCAGGAGCCCTCCACCAGAAACAGTTCATAACATTCATGGAATTTTAAGATAGGGATCAGAATAACCTGAAAACTCACTTTTGCGACTGCTTGGACAGGGAATTACTTCTGGAAAATCTTTCCCAGCTTGGTCTGAACGCGTGTTTGATGTTTGTGAGCAGTCAGTCCCTGGTTCCTCTCTCCAGCTCTCTTAATCTGCAGCACAGGAACAATTTAACTCTATCATACACGTTGCTCAGGACACAGCAGAGGGCTTCATCACACGTTGGGTGGGTTAAGCAGCATTTCCAGCAGTAGCCAAGGAGAAGGAAAGACTTTTTCCACCTCTGTCACTCCTATGGGGATGACTGGAGGTAAAAGAAATAAATACACTGCATTAGACTGACTGATTTACTAAGATGAAAGAGATAAAATGGGCTGTTGTCTTTGTGGGGGTTATAAACCTTGAGCTCAGTGTTCCATTTGATAGCTCTCCACCATTGCTCTCCTTCTCCTCCCCTGTCGTGGTGTGATTTTTTTAATCAGGTGGTTTGAAGAGGATTCAGACCCAGGACCTTCTGGGCCCCTCAGTTCCAGAAGGGCACAGAGCTGCTGAAGGGTATCCAGTGTAGAGCAATGAAGAGGATGAAGGAAGGAGAGCAGCTCCCTGATGAAGAAAGGCTGAGGGAGCTGGGTCTCTTCAGCTTGGAGAAGAGGAGGCTGAGAGGGGGACCTCATTCCTGTCTCTCAATCTGTGAGGGGTGGGTGTCAGGAGGATGGAGCCAGGCTCTGCTCAAGGGCATCTGGGGACAGGACAAGGGGCACTGGGTGCCAGCTGGAAGAGAGGAGGTTCCCTATCAATATCAGCAGGACCTTCTTCCCAGGGAGGGTCTCGGAGCACTGGAAGGGGCTGCCCAGGGGGGCTGTGGAGTCTCCTTCTCTGCAGATGTTCCAGACCCGCCTGGCTGTGTTCCTGTGCCACTGGGTCTGGGTGATCCTGCTGTGGCAGGGGGACTGGACTGGATGATCTTTCGAGGTCCCTTCTGATCCCTGATGACTATGACCACCTGCTTGTAAAGCTGCCTCTGTTCCCATGGACATGCAACAGCTGGATAGCCCTTCCCATAGTCCTAAGCCCCCCAGCCAAGATACAATCAGCAGTGAATTTTCAAAACTGATAATTAAATTGAAACTTGAATTTTTCAGGGCCTTTGCTCAGGTTATAAATGCGAAAATGTTTTCTCTACCTAACAACCTGAGAAATCCCCTCGGCACAAAAGAATCCAAATCAGGACATCCCCCATCTCCCAGCTATTGTTTCACTCCTACAAGAAGTCACCCTCTGGCACCCCAAGAGTAACCTACACCAGTGATGCGATGGCTGAATTTCCTACCCCAACATCACTGTTCTGAGTGGTTGGAGCAGCAGAAATCCGACTCTATAAACACTCCCCTCCACAGACCAAGATCTCTATCAGCGCTTTGATGTTCTTATCTCACGCTATCGCTCGGAGACGCTTTGGTCGTCGCAGCGTCTGAGTTTATGGCTTGTCTGGAGTGGCTGAAGCTGGCTGGAATGCTGATGCGTGGCTAGTGTTGGGAAGATGCATCGCATAGGAAATATTCGATGGAGGAAAGGACTGAAAGGATCCAGGATGGTGGTGAGGAGGCTTGAAACAAGCAGGATGGATAATTGGAGTAGGGATGGGTCGTGGTACCTGGGCTCGCCTGCTCTGCTACTTCGTTTAATATGGTGTCGTGTAGGGAGAGGTTGTTTCAGTTCAGGGCTGGTGTCTTCAGCAGGGAATTAGAACTTGAGGTGGTTGAATAAAAGGAAAGATAAAAGAGAAAATAATAGAAAAATGGGTGGAAAAGGGATAAAGGGAGAAAAAGGCTGAAGGAAGAAAATTTAAAAGGTGGAAAAAGGAGAGAAAAGGGAAAAATAAAAAGGGAAAAGAAGGAGAAAGAAGGAGGAAAGAATCAGAATCATTAGGGATTGGAAGGGACCTGGAAAGATCATCCAGTCCAGTCCCCTTGCTACAGCAAAGAAAAAGGGAGGGGGGAAGAGGAAGCAGTATCGCTGTCTCAGGACATTGTCCCTTCTCCTGCAGTAAGGACAGAATGTCCCTCACCAGAAGCTCTGCAGTTTCACTTTTTGATGGTTTCAGAAGGGTTCCAAATTGCCTCAAAGCTTGTGTTTTCTCAGTGAAAGTGAAAGCATGGAGATCCCTCAGGCTTCAGCAGAATGAGCGTCCTACAGGAGGGGTAACTGAATGCATCTGCTTGGGAAGGGAGAAGCCATGCTGGATATCCCACTGCTGTCCATGCAGCTCCTGAGAATCTGCTAGAAGATGTTAAATTCACCCAGATGCGAGCAGTTCAGAGGAGTCAAACGGTCACTCTCAACCACTTCCCAGCAGTTCCGGAGGTCTGAGGTCACTGGAGATCAGTTCATGTGATGTTCTCCTACAAGAAGGAGGTTCCAGGGGCTGGCTGTCTGCCTCAGGTGCTTGGGAAGATGATGGAGCAGATCATCTTGAGTGCCCTCAGACAGCACAAACGGGACAGCCGGGTGATGGCTGGGCTCAAAGAGTGGTGGTGAGTGGAGTTCAGTCCAATTGGTGGTCGGTCACAAGTGCTGTCTCCAGGGCTCAGTACTGGCATCTGTGCTCTTGAATATCTTTATCAGTGATCTGGGTGAGGGGATCCGAGAGCTCCCTCAGGCAGTTTGCAGGTGACACCAAGCTGGGTGGGATTGCTGATCTGCTGGAAGCACAGGAGGCTCTATAGTGGGATCTCAGTGGGCTGGATCGGTGGGACAAGGGATGAGGTTCAGCAAAGCCAAGTGCCTCATCCTGCACTTGCGTCACAACAAACCTCTACAGTGCCTTGGGCTTGGAGAAAGGCCGGTGGAAGAGACCCTGGGGATGTTGGTCGAACTGAAGGTGGCCCAGTGTGTGCCCAGGTGGCCAAGAAAGCCAACATCCTCATAGCTTATATCATCAGCAGTGTGGCCCAGGGCAGTGATTGTCCTCACTGGGCACTGGTGATGCCTCTCCTGAAATACCGGTAAGAAAAACCTCCTCCCTGTTCATTTTCTATTCCCCTACCTTAAAAATTTCAATTCCTTTCATGAAAAAAACCACTTCCTCTACTCAGCTGGAGCAGTCGGTTTCATTGAGAGAGAACAAATGTAACTGAAATGTCCTTGTGAGCATCCAAGTTGCCACAACAGGGATTTCAGCGGTTTAGTGTTTATAAATAGTGGCTGCATTCTGTGTGAGGATCTGCATAGCAGGAGGGTTGGGTCATCCTTACAGCTGCTGCATCCAGACACGAAAACAGTTGGGGTTGTTTTCAATGGGATTGGTTTAGTTCTCTGCACTCTAAGTAAAACATCGTGGTTGAATATAGACCTTCAGTCTCTTGTGTCCGGGGGGAAGAGCTGATAGAATTCATTATCTGTTTAGAATAGAATTTACCCAGATCCTTTTGGGATCTTGTTAAAGGTTGTGAACCTGTTTCTAACTCCAGGTTTCATACAATCGTAGAATTGCTGAGGGTGGAAGGGACCTCCAAAGGTCATCTAGTCCCACCCCCCTCTCTGATCACAAATGATGTCTCCATGCATTGATTCTCTGGATCATTCGGCCCAGGACAGCCCTCTGAGGGTCAAAACCCTCTCTTCCTTGGCGCTATCTACAACACTGAGCAATACTGAGTAGATGGAGTAGAAAACAAATGACTGAGAGAACCTTGGAGCACTCTGTCTTCATTTGGATCATTGGCCATCGTCATTTAAATCTCAGCCACAGCTCTGTATCTCTAGGGACCTGTTAGTTCTCTGGAGGGGTGAGTGATAGAGTTCTGACTGCTACATACAAGAGGCAACTGCCTAGGGTGATGCCAAGGTGAGGTTTCTGTTGGACATGAAGAAACATTTCTCCCAACAGAGTGGTCGGGTGTTGGAACTGGCTGCCCAGGGAGGGGCAGAGTCCCTGTCCCTGAGAGTGTTAAAGAATTGAGTAGATGTGGCCCTGGGGGACAGGGTTTAGTGGGCAGGGTGAGCTCAGCTTGACAGTTGGACTGGATGATCTTGGAGGTCTCTTTCAACCTGAATAGTTCTGTGATTCTAGATCTACCCTGCTTGTCCAGGGACAAAAGGCAAAGGGCTTTTGTAGGGCTGCTTCGGTGTAGAGCCACGAGTGAGGATATAGGATCTAAACCCCACATTTTCAAGGATCAGAGTGTGTTGACTTTCCATCTATCAGCTCTACAGAGCCGTTGGTTGCTGCCATGAGGTAGATTCCTCAGAAGAAACCACATGGGGTTCTTTTTCTTCCCTAGCTTGGCTCTTCTCACAGTGGAAGCGAATGGCCTTTACGTAATTCAGCTTCCTTTCGCCGGGTCCGTTGTGCCCAGCAGGAGCCTTCAGCTGAACAAATGGGAAGTCCAAACTCTGAAGGCTCTTTGTTGAAGATAAGAGAGTTCTTTGTGAGATAACATTGACCATAAATACGCAGCCCAAACCGAAGCCTCTGAATTCGCTCCTGCGATACAGAACTCGTTCAGCTTGACATTTGTAGGGGAACGAACAATCGAAGAGAGCAAGTGAGAAAAGAGGAAGGAAAGGGAGGGGAACTGAAACAGAAAAAGCAGTCAGAGAGGGAAAGTTGTAGTTGAACACAGTTGCAGTTGAATAGACAGATTCTGTGAATGAAGCTTTAATGGGAAGAGGCAGATCTGCAGTGTTTTCCCATAAACTGGGTTTGAGGACAATTAAGTAGAGCAGCTCCCTGTTTATTGTATAATAGAGGAGATTTTAGAGTATGAGTTCTTATAATCACAGAGTGACTGAGGCTGGCAAAGCCCTCTGAGCTCATCCAGCCCAGCCCAGCACCTGATATCACCCCATCAGCCAGCCAGACCAGGGCACTCAGAGCCACAGCCAGGCTGTCCTTCAACACCTCCAGACACAGGGACTCCCCCACTGCCCTGGGCAGTCCAGTCCAGGCTCTGAGCACCCTTTCCCTGAGGAAGGGCTTCCTAACAGCCAACCTAACCCTCCCCTGGGAGCTTCAGGCTCTGCCCTCTCATCCTGGCACTGGGTGCCTGGGAGCAGAGCCNCCAGCACTGCCCCCAGGACTCCAGGAGGTTTCATAGAATATAGAAGGCTTTATAATATAATACAGTCATTTATATATTATGAGTTTCTATAATATAGGGGTGGGTTGTAATAGAGGGGTACTTGTAATATAGAGGGGTTGTAATTTAGGGTGTTCTGTAATACAGGAGTTTTTTGTAATATAGGAGTCCTGATAGTATAAGGGATTTTTAGAATCAGGAGTTTTTGTGATAGAAGAGGCTTTATTATATAATGTAGGGGTTTTTATAATTTAATGTGGTTTTATAATATGAGAGGGTTTATAATATAATCTGATTTTTCAATATAGGAGCTTTTAGAATATAGGAGACTTTATAATAGAATAGAGGAGTTTTTAGAGTAGAATATAGGAGTTTCTATAATAGAATATAGGAGTTTTATAAGAGAATATAGGAGTTTTTAGAGTAGAATATAGGAGTTTTTAGAGTAGAATATAGGAGTTTTTAGAGTAGAATATAGGAGTTTTTAGAATATAGGAGTTTCTATAAGAGAATATAGGAGTTTTTAGAATATAGGAGTTTCTATAAGAGAATATAGGAGTTTTTAGAATATAGGACTTTTTAGAATAGAATATAGGAGTTTTTAGAGTAGAATATAGGAGTTTTTAGAGTAGAATATAGGAGTTTTTAGAATATAGGAGTTTTTAGAATAGAATATAGGAGTTTTTAGAATATAGGAGTTT
>VZRI01003687.1:13136-43809 GCA_013397515.1 Upupa epops | reverse complement strand
GGGGGGGTTTAGCCTGGAGAAGAGACCAAGGGGGAGGATCTTCTCCCTCTCCACAACTGGCTGTACTCAGGTGGGGGTCAAGCAGTTCTTCCAAGCAACCAGCACTAGGATGAGAGGGCAGGGCCTGGAGCTGCCAGGGGAGGGTTAGGTTGGCTGTTAGGAAGCCCTTCCTCAGGGAAAGGGTGCTCAGAGCCTGGACTGGACTGCCCAGGGCAGTGAGGGAGTCCCCATGTCTGGAGGTGTTGAAGAACAGCCTGGCTGTGGCCCTGAGTGCTCTGGTCTGGCTGATGGGGTGATGCCAGGTGCTGGGCTCTCTGAGGTCAGAGGGCTTTGCCAGCCTCAGTGACTCTGATTTTCAAACACAGCTGTATTGCTCTAGGTATGGAACGAAAGCAAGAAGCCCCAGTAGGGATGAGCACTCTTACTTGAGATGTTACTGCTCAGTTGGTGATGTTTGCTTTTAATTACTAAAACCTCGTCCTTCATCGTTTCTTAAGCCAAGTAGTTAAGTAGCTGGTGGACGTGAGGGTTGGTGTGACAATTCCCAGGTCTAAGATAACCTCACTGTGTCGTAAGAACGCTCAGCTCCTCCCTTACCTAGGTCTCTACCAGAGATTCAGGGGTGTGGGAATGTGCAAACCCAGCATTTCTGTTTCAGTTGTCTTCTGAGGTTCCCTCTCAATCTCAGCAGGACCTTCTTCCCAGGGAGGGTCCTGGAGCACTGGACCAGGCTGCCCAGGGGGGCTGTGGAGTCTCCTTCTCTGGAGATGTTCCAGCCCCTCCTGGCTGTGTTCCTGTGCCACTGGGTCTGGGTGATCCTGCTGTGGCAGGGGGATTGGACTGGATGATCTTTCCAGGTCCCTTCCCATCCCTCACATCGTTGTTGCATAGCGGTGCTGTGCTCTGAGCACTGTGTTCACTACCCAAAGCGATGTCAGCGGGGCAGATGATTTGTATCTCAGCCAGTAAACCCAGCAGTGCTGTTCCTGCCCGCCTCCTCACCCTGCCCATCACACTCACACCTGCACCTTCCCTCCCAGAGCCAGACTGGAACCAGCTATTATCTTTGTCTCTGAAAACAAACATGCCCATTACGGTCTAAAATTAGGGTGCTTTTCCTTCCCTTCCACCTTTCCCAGCTCGTAAACTGACTGAAGAGGGAGTCTGCTGAAAGTTCAGCTCCTTTCTGTTTATACACAGCCTAGGTCTGGTTTTAGTGCCCTTCGTCACGGGAAAAGACAGGCTTAACTACCCATTCCCACTCTGCTATGTTTAGGGCACAGCCTAAATGTGGCTGTGTCGTACGTGGCTACGGCAACGCTGGCCCAAACAGACCACGTGTGAATAGAAGTTGTTCCAAGAATGAATCCAACTAAAACTTGGTCTTTACTGTTGTCAGAACATTCTATCAGCGGCCGTTGGTCTGCTGGAATCTCTCTGTGCCTTGTTATCTTGGTCGTTGGTTTGGAGGGTAGGCTGAGAGAGCTGGGGAGGTTCAGCCTGAAGAGGAGAAGGCTTCAGGGGGACCTAACAGCGACCTTCTAACCCCTGAAAGGGGCTGTCAGAAGGCTGGGGGAGACTGTTCACAAGGGCAGGGAGTGATGGAATCCATAGAATCCTTAGGGATCAGAAGGGACCTCGAAAGATCATCCAGTCCAGTCCCCCTGCCACAGCAGGATCACCCAGACCAAGTGGCACAGGAACACAGCCAGGCGGGGCTGGAACGTCTGCAGAGAAGGAGACTCCACAACCCCCCTGGGCAGCCCCTTCCAGTGCTCCGGGACCCTCCCTGGGAAGAAGGTCCTGCTGAGATTGAGAGGGAGCCTCCTCTGTTCCAGCTGGCACCCAGTGCCCCTTGTCCTGTCCCCAGATGCCCTTGAGCAGAGCCTGGCTCCATCCTCCTGACACCCACCCCTCACAGATTTAGAGACAGGAATGAGGTCCCCCCTCAGCCTCCTCTTCTCCCAGCTCAAGAGCCCCAGCTCCCTCAGCCTTTCCTCATCAGGGAGCTGCTCTATGGCTGGGGGAGATGGTTAACAGGGGCTGGGAACAATAGGGTGAGGGGTCATGGTTTGAAGCTAGAAAAGGGCAGAGTGAGGCTGGACAGGAGGAAAAAGCTGTTGAATCTGAGGCTGGGGGATCCCTGGACCAGGCTGCCCAGAGAGGGGGTGGAGGCCCCATTCCTGGAGCCAGTCAAGCTCAGACCAGGCAACCTGGTCTGGTGAGTGCTGGCCCTGCTTGTTGCAGAGGAGTTGAACTGGATGCCCTTTGGAGGTCCCTTCCACCCCAACCCATTCTGCGATTCTAACTGGTGCTGTGACGTCCTGCCCGTGTCCTGCTGGGGGCTGTCTGGGTCAGCCAGGGACCGAGAACTGTTGGGTCCACATTCTGCTGCAGGAGAAACCTCTCTGCCAGGAGTTTCTTGCGGTCTACCCGAGCGATGCCAGCTGTGCCAGCGTTGGATGAGCGAGTTGTTTAGGGATCTGGGACAAACCAGTAAAACGGGCTGCTGAATCCCAGCAGTGGGGCCAATCCAGGCTGCTGCTTTTTGAAGACGTAAACAACCAGGAGCCATTGTTCATCTCCCTAACTCTCTGCAGGACACGGGCTGTAAATTACATCGAGGAACAAAAGGTTGATGGGAGTAGAACTGGGTGCCCAACTTGCCAAGGGAGTGCTTTGCCCTCCAGCCAAAGAGAGTAGCTTTTCTGGCTTAAACCAGCACAGGCTCTTCTTGTACCTTCCCAGCAGTGCTCCAAGAGCAGGAGGAGTGTGTGGCGCAGGATTTGCTGCGCTGCAGCAGTTACAGCCATTTCCATTGCAAAACCTGGATCAGGGGTTGATTGTGGAAATGAAATCTGGTCTGAAATGCAGGAAACCAGGAAACAGTCGGAGGACACGGGAGGAAATGTTATTACAAAGGCCCTGTCTTACTGAGATGATGGTTAAATGGGTATAAAATCCTCCCCTCCTCCCCCGAACCTGACCTGGAGCCAGTGGCAGAGCCCAGCTGCAGGCTGTGCAGAGCAGACACGGCCATTAGCTTGGAGAAGAGGAGGCTGAGGGGGGGCCTTATTCATGACTATAAAGATGTGAGGGGTGGGTGTCAGGAGGATGGAGCCAGGCTCTGCTCAAGGGCATCGGGTGCTAGGACAAGGGACACTGGGTGCCAACTGGAACAGAGGAGGTTCCCTATCAACATCAGCAGGAACTTCTTCCCAGGGAGGGTACCAGAGCCCTGGAAGGGGCTGCCCAGGGGGGTTGTGGAGTCTCCTTCTCTGCAGACGTTCCAGCCCCGCCTGGCTGTGTTCCTGTGTGACTTGGTCTGGGTGATCCTGCTGTGGCAGGGGGATTGGACTGGATGATCTTTTGAGGTCCCTTCCCATCCCTAATGATCCTATGACCAGAATGAGATGAGATGGGGCTGTTGATATTGATGCAGTCTAAGTTCTCTATCTCCCTGCTTGACATTTCTATCAGGATATGTTCAGAGAATTATTTTAAATATTACCTATTGATTTATTTATTGTAAAATTCCGTTTTCCAAGGAATTTCTTCAAATGAGGGGATTCCCTCTTCAAAATTCCTGTAATTGATACTGAAAAGGGCAGCTCTTTTAGCAGGAATCCATTTCCATTGTTCCCCCCTTTCTGTTATTTCCTGAAACTGATCTTTTCTGTCCTTCATCCTAAGTTCAGTGACGTTCACGGTCTGCTCTGCCCACATAATAAAATCAAAATAAATATTTATTATAGGGTGAGGCTGCCCCACTGAATTCAGTGGGGTTTTGGCCTCTGTGCTGGACTCTCTTCAACAGCTCTGTGTCCTTCTGAAACTGAGGAGCCCAGAACTGGACACAATACTCCAGCTGCTGTCTCACCAGGGCAGAGTAGAGAGGAGGGAGAACCTCTCTCCATCTCCTAACCACTCCTTTCCTAATCCACCCCAGGATGCCACTGGCCTTCTTGGCCACGAGAGCCCATTGCTGGCATGTTTGAGTGAGGGGGAAAAGCTTCTACATCTGTTTGTCAGCATCAGTCCTGGAGTGCTCGGTGGGTTGGGATCTAAGCGTGTGCCCTAGACTCGTCCGTGAGAGGCACAAACACTGGCATTCCATACGTGCAGTCCATCCCTGACGTGGTTTATCACAGGAACTAGATGATCTTTCGAGGTCCCTTCTGATCCTCAATGATTCTGTGACCTGAGCTACCGAGATGAATTATATTTCATATCCACACCTGGCGTTTCCTTTAGTGAGGTCCTGGAGCACCCATGCACCCGGTGCCTAATCTTAGCCCGTTTTTATCGGGCAGCCAGCGCGAGACTTTCCACAGTGACGCATCTCCCACCCCCGCCAAGCACACGGAGCAGCAGCACCGAGTAGTCCGAGATGCAAATCAAATGATCCTGAGCCCTGAGAAAACAACCTGCTCATGATCTGATGTCAAAAGGACTACAATTAGACACTTCAGCCCAGGAAGACACTAAGAATTTCCAGCCATGGTAAAATAAGATGTTTCCCTCTGTAACGTTTGCCCAGATCCCTGGAACAGGCATCATCCCTCTGGGTAGCAGTGCCAAGGAAAACTTCTTTCTCAAAGTTATCTGGGGATAGGACAAGGGGCACTGGGTGCCAGCTGGAAGAGAGGAGGTTCCCTATCAATCTCAGCAGGATCTTCTTCCCAGGGAGGGTCCTGGAGCACTGGACCAGGCTGCCCAGGGGGGTTGTGGAGTCTCCTTCTCTGGAGTCGTTCCAGCCCCGCCTGGCTGTGTTCCTGTGCCACTGGGTCTGGGGGACCCTGCTGTGGCAGGGGGATTGGATTGGACTGGACTGGATGATCTTTTGAGGTCCCTTCTGATCCCAAATGATCCTATGATTCTGTGACTTGGTCTGGGTGATCCTGCTGTGGCAGGGGGACTGGACTGACTGATCTTTTGAGGTCCCTTCCCATCCCTAGTGATTCTACGACTCTAGTTCAACCCCCAAATCCTGAGAGCTGCAAGCAGACACGAATTCACAGACCTCTTTCCCCCCCATGATCAGTCAGATGAGCAGCAGATCGTTCTTCCCTTGTTTTAAGGCCGTTTATTCACCAACTGCAATGTTTTCTCTCTAACTTCCAAGTTTCTTCACCAGAACCCAAAGACACCCGGTGCTTTAAGGACAGCTCTCTGCCGTTAGCCGGGTGGCATCAGGTGCTGTCGAGCTGTAGGAAAAGCTTGTTGGAACCTGTTGCTAAACGAAAAAAGAATGGAGGAGAGGGGTAGCGAACCATCTCTAAGTCAAAAGTCAAAGAGAAGGCAAAGTGCTGAAAGCCTCTTTGTGTGACGTTCTCGTGCCTGTGGCTGGGCAGACCTGCCTGTGTTTTTCCATTGTTTGTGTTCACAGAGATTACGAATTAATGAGAAAATTCTTGTCACTGGGAGGGCTGACAGAGCGGGCATCTGATAGCCAGCCGTTCCCTCCACATCTGCCCAGGGGTGCTGCAATGGGGGCAGTGCTGGCTGTTGGGCATTGCCACACGTTGGTGGTAGAAGGTGGGATGTGCTGCTGTGGTCCCTGAGCAAGCCCTCATCCCAGTTCTGCAGCTGGGAAGAGAGACCAGTGCATGGGAACCCCTCGAGAACTGACTGAGGGGCACAGCAGCCATGGCTTTTGCTTATATTCAGAGGCTTTGAGGTCTGCACTGGGGATTTCTTGTGGTGTTTGAAGTCGTGTAACCCCCTGCCCCTGCGATGAACACACTTCCCTGAGGAGCTGAGACCGTGTCTGAGCATCAGATTTGGGCTGTCGTGTGTTCTCATCCTGTTTCTCTGCTTTGCAAACTGGGAATGGGAGGAGTAATTCCGTCTGTAGCTCACAGAGTCGGTGTGATAAAGGAACAGCCTCAGTCCTCGCTGCTGCCACTGTGGTACCAGTGCAGCGAAGGGTAGGATGGGCTAGGGGATCCTGAACTGCCTCGACTTACCTTCTGCATGAGCTTATCCCCAGAGAGGTTTCAGCAGGATTCAATGCAGAGCAGGCGTTCTGCTTGCTCTACAGAGGAGAAAATCCCCAGATGGGACAGAACAAGCAAACTATTTACGGGGGAAGCAGCTAACGAGGCTTTGCTGGGGTCCAGGAGCTCGGGTGCTTCACGCTCACCTGCCTTGCAGCAGTGAGAAGACTTGAAACCACAGGAGGGGGGAAGCTCCTGGCAACCGGTGGATTTGTGAGCCGAGCCAGGAGCGATTACACACACTTTCCTGCAAGAGCAGTAAGAGTAACTTCTGACTGTACTTGTGTAAGAGGAGCCTCTTTAAAACTCGAGTGCGGCTGCTTAGTCAGAAGCGACTGCCCTCCCACCCCTCTTCTTGTGGCGAAGCCTTGTTGCAATATGGGTGTGACTTGGGATGGAGCTCCCCCTCCCAGTTATGTCACTGCTTCAGTTCCTTTGAATCCGAATAAAAAGTGCAGCAAACTTCAGACTCATTGACTGCCGGCTTGGGCTTCGCTTCTCCCCACAGCTTGCAAGGAACCCTCGGGCTTTTTCACCCAGCGATGGCCAACTTCTCCTTATGGGTGACTTTGGGATTATGGCTGCTGGAGCTGTGCCTGGCTGAAACACGTAAGTTGTGTGGGGTTAGTGCTTTTTCATGAATGAAAACACTCGTGGCTGCTCATAACTTGATGCTTTTGTTCGCTGCTGAACCAACAGCTCTCTTACCCAGGTCTTTCCTTGAGGTTTTCTGCTGGGTAAGAGCTCTCGGAGATGCTTTCGAGCTGTGAGCTCAGCCGCGCTGCTCTGTGCCGTCACGGGGGAGCTGCTCTGTACATCCTGAAAGTGGAGTCGAAACTAAAGGCAGAAGTAGTCTACGGGAATTCAGAGCTGCTCTGGCAAAGCTCAGGGTGACAGTGTTGTTTCACTTACTCTCCCAGCTCTGTGTCAGACAGTAAGGGGGTGGGAGGGGGGGATGGAGGGGATGGACACCCCCCCACTCCATACAACAACTGCCTTCTTGAGCTTGCACGGGTGATCTTACAGCTAAGCCACCCAGCCTTGCTAAACAGAGGCAGAGCTGCAGCGATCTGACTTCCAGCTGCAGCGATCTGACTGCCACTTGGCAGATTTTCATGCCAGGCGTGTTTCTCTCTGACTTTACCTCCAGTTTCTTTGAGATTTTGGAACAAAGAAGGGTTAGAAATGATCCCCCCCCCGCCTCCTTCCCCCCTTCCCTTGTCATTTGTTAATGAATTAACTTTCTGTAGCTGGGTTATCTGCTTCGCCTGTTTGTATTTAAAAGTAAAGGGGGGGGGAAAACAAAGTGAAACAAGTCTGAAAAGGACAAAAATGCCCTTTGAAATTTCACATGGCATGGCTCAGCCCTGGCTGGGGGCGATGGCCGTGCCCTCTGCAGCCTCTCGCTGTGCCAGCAGCTGCCTCGGGGCATCTTGTGGTTGGGGATAACAATTACGCCTCTACATTATTTCTCTTCTCATCGGTTCCAGCCGTCTAACAAACCCCATTTTTCATGGCCATTGTCACCCAAGGGCTCTGTGTGTGTGTGTGTGTACAGTAAATACATCTCTGGTTCCTTTGAGGAGCACGAGATTCCTCTGTAATGGTTGTGGCGCTGCGGGGCTGCGCATGGGTGTGTCGGAGCGAGCAGCTCCCAGCACATCGCAGGCAGCTCGGGCACCCTGGCTGCTTTGCCCTCTCAAACCATCCAACCTTTCCACCCAACTGCTCTGCCTACAACCAGGAATGGGAGGGGGGGAAGCTCCCAGAGAAAGGGCAGGGGTGCTGGAGGCAAGCGAACAGCATCTGAGATGGGTTTAAAGCTGGGGCCAAGTCTTTATGCTCCATGAGGATTGTAATTATTTGCCCAACTGATTGCTCCTTTAATTTGCTGCCAGGAGAGTCCTAAAGAAACAGGGGGCTGTGCTGGTTCTGGTACTTTACAGGGAGAAAAACCCATCCTCTAGTCTTCAGCCACCAGAACTGTGTCAAACTCCTCACATGCCCCACAGGGCAGTGCCTGTACTGGCTCAGCAAAGCTTAGACAGCAGCTAAGCTCAGGTTTAGCTGGTATGTGGAACGTTCCAGCGTGACTTTGTAGTCAGGAATGGCTTTGGGACAGTAATTGATGAGGGGTTTGGTTGATTTCATTGTCTTGATTTCTTTTAAACCAGTGACTTCGCTCTCTATTGTAGAGCAGGGGCCACTGCTGCTGGGAAACACCTTGCCTGAGGGCAGGATTCAGCTCTGCTCCCGAACTGGAGTTATGATTCGTTTAGGAAGGACCTGGGATTAGTGTTAATGTGATTACGCAAGGAAAGATGAGACATCCAGAGCAGCTGAAGGGCTCCTTCATTCCGAGTTCGGTGCTGGCGTGACCACACTGTCACAGACATGTGAGCAGGGTCTACTCAGAGCATTGACGTCTGACCGGTTTGGATCCAGGAGGATGTAGATGCTGACATCTCGGTTAATCAAGCCTGTAGGGGAGGTTTTCTCCTGTGAGCATCAGGTATTTGTGAAAGGATTTCCTTGGTTAACACAGGACAACTCCTGGACTCTTGACCAACCCTACAGAGACCTTCCGGTCCCTGGAAGGGGCTGTCAGAAGGCTGGGGAAGACTGTTCACAGGGACAGGGAACGATAAGTCATGGTTTGAAGCTGGAAAATAGCACAGTGAGGCTGGACAGGAGGAAAAAGCTGTTGAATCTGAGGGTGGGGGGATCCCGGGACCAGGCTGGACCAGGATCCCTGGAGCCATTCAAGGTCAGGCTGGCCGGGGCTCTGGGCAACCTGGTCTGGTGAGTGATGGCCCTGCTTGGAGTAGGGGAGTTGGACTGGATGCCTTTTGGAGGTCCCTTCCAACCCTATGATTCTATGATGTTGAAAGAAGCTGGAATAGAAGCAGTAGTAAAGAGGGGTGGACAAGAGGGAGAATGAGTCCACCAGCGGGAGGGAGGAGCTGTCAGAACTGGAGATGCTGCCCGAGTCTCAGTACGAGGTAAAGCTCAGAGTCAGGGCTCCAATAGGCATCAGTCAGTCACAAAGGGCAAGACCTCCCTGCCTCTTGGCTTAGAGATCCGTCGTGTCCATTTGTAAACAGAGCAGCCTGAAGAAGCCCTTTGTGCGAGTTTATTTCCCCTTAGTCCTCACGGTGTGTACCTTGGCTGCTTTCCCAACGCTGCAGAGTAGAGAGACTCAATGAAAGTTCACTGGAACTTCCATCAGCCATCAATGGGAAAGGGGATAGACCTGCCCTTGGAATGCTGCCACACACACGGTGCCAGCAAAGCGTGGCAGGGCAGGGGGGTGTCTCACAGGCTTTGGAGAGCTGTCTGTTGATTCTTGAGTTGCTGGTGTTCACCACAAGGCAGAACCATCTCCTTGAAAACAGGAAGTCAGAGAAAGGCTTAATGAGGGCAGATAGCATCACACGCTAGAGGAAGAACGTTTGAAACGAAATGCTTTGCAAACCGCTGGTGCATCCAGACGAGGTGAGATGAAACCTTCCTCCGTACCTGGTGTGTCTGTGTGACTTCTATAGGGCAGGACTTGAGGATCATAGATAGAATCATTAGGGATTGGAAGGAATCTCAAAAGATCATCCAGTCCAATCCCCCTGCTACAGCAGGATCACCCAGACCCAGTGGCACAGGAACACAGCCAGGCGGGGCTGGAACATCTGCAGAGAAGGAGACTCCACACCCCCCCTGGGCAGCCCCTTCCAGTGCTCCAGGACCCTCCCTGGCAAGAAGGTCCTGCTGAGATTGATAGGGAACCTCCTCTGTTCCAGCTGGCACCCAGTGCCCCTTGTTCTATCCCCAGATGCCCTTGAGCAGAGCCTGGCTCCATCCTCCTGACACCCACCCCTCACAGATTTATACACATGAATGAGGTCTCCCCTCAGCCTCCTCTTCTCCAAGCTCGAGAGACCCAGCTCCCTCAGCCATTCCTCAGAAAGGAGGTGCCCTACTTCCTTCATCATCTTCGTTGCTCTGTGCTGGACACCCTCCAGCAGCTCTGTGTCCCTCTTGAAGTGAGGGGCTCAGAACTGGACACAAGATTCCACTAGTCTGTGGTCTCACTAGTGCAGCGTAGAGGGAGAGAAGACCCTCTCTCAATCTGCTAACCACCCCCCTTCTGATCCCCCCCCACGATGCTGTTGGCCCTCTTGGCCACCAGAGCACATTGCTGGCTCATAATCATCCTGCTGGCCACTAGGACCCCCAGGTCCCTTTCTCCTCCCCTGCTCTCCAACAGGTCAGTCCCCACCCTCTCCTGGTCCCTGGGGTTGTTCTTGCCCAGGTGCCAGACTCTCCCCTGACCCTTGTTGTCCCTCACTCCATTTCTCTCTGCCCAGCTCTCTAAACTCTCCTTTGAAACTGCTTTTTGCAAGACCAAGCTTAAATGTCCCTGGTCACCTGTAGCTTGCTGGGGAGCTCAGATACCCCACCAGTTGCCTACTTGGAAAGCACCACCACACAGTGCTGGGGCAGTTCAGTGTTCCAAACCCCCGTGGTTTCAGCATCAGCCAGCAACTGAGGACAGGCTTGATCCAACTTCATTTTCCAGCACTCGATTGAATTCTTAGACTGGAGAAGTTCAATCTCCCAGCTGACCACCAGCAAAGTGAGAGGGGTGTGGTGGAGGATGGGCTTATCACCATCACGTCATCGGTGCTACCAAGTAAAACCCAGTCTGGTTTGCTCTTTGCTTTACCTGTACGGGTGTCTTTGTGATGTAGCTGGTGGTTTGGACTCTTCTCCATGGGTCAGGGCAGCTGTAGGCTCTAAGCCAGCCTGGCATAGCTGCCAGTCAGTCCTTCTCCAGACTGGTCCAGAAGGTCATCAGCTGTTAACACGCAGTTGTCTCTGCCTCTAAGGGTAGAAACACCATCTCTGAGCCATCAGACACCCTAATTATCACTGACCACTCTGGCAGCAGAGAGGTTTGTGCCAGGGTGGGAGGTTTGTGAGGCTCCTGGGGTGTCCTGAGGATGAGGCTCTGGCCAGCCTGCTCTAGGGTGGGGTGTCCCTGCCCATGGCAGGGGGGTTGGAACAGGATGATTCTGTGGTCCCTTCCAACCCTGACTTCTATAACNTCAGGGGATTGGACTGGATGCTCTCAGGGGGATTGGTCTGGATGCTCTCAGGGGGATTGGACTGGATGCTCTCAGGGGGTTTGGACTGGATGCTCTTTCACAGTCCCTTCTGATTCCATGATTCTGTGATAAATCCCCCCCTCCCCTTGTGAGGGGAGTATCAGCAGCAGGATCAGTAGCATCTGACCGTGATTTCCCTCCCACCCCACCCCCGGTGGGCAGGGGTTTGCAGGCAGCAGTGGGAAATGCCAACCAAGAGGGGATTTTTCCCTCAGAGGATCTTTCCAGTCAGACTGAAAGTTCAGCTCCATGCGATGTAAAATTCAAACCGCCGCGACCGTTTCCTGCCGTAACGAACCGGCAGCCGTTCTGGCAGCAGTTAAGGAGAGAACTCAACTGTCTCTTGGGTTTGGGACTTTCCAGCTCCTCTGCATGACAGCACTGGCTGCAGCCGTCGTGTTTGGGTACTGTAACCTCCAAGCGTTTGGAAAAACCCCAAGGAGACAGCAGGGAGTTGAAGAATAGCGCACGGTTGTGGCAGTTGCTGAGCTGGAAGCCCAGCTGGAAGGAAGAAGCACGGAGACAACCTGACTGCTGCTTCCATTTGCAGTTTGAGAAACCATAGAGAGATGGAATGGATGGGGTTAGCTTTGGGGGTTCATCGACTTCTATTGGTGTCTGGGATAGGGTCAGTAGCGGGAAGCTCTAAGCGACTGCCTTGTGTCTTGGGGGGAAAATGGATAGAAAATAAAAGAAAGGAATAGGAAACAAAGAAAGAAAAAGGGGGAAAAGAGAAGAGAAAGAGGAAAGAAAAAGGGAAAGAAAAAGGGAAAGAAAGAATACAGAAAAAGGGAAGAAAGAGGGAAAACAGAAGAGAGGAAAAAGGGAAGAAAAGGAAGAAAAAGGGAAGAAAGAGGGAAAAGGGAAGAAAGAGGAAAAAGGAAGAAAGTGGGAAGAAAAAGAAGAAAAGAGAAAAGGGAAGAAAAAGGGAAGAAAGGGAAGAAGAAACGCAAAGGAAAGAAAAAAGAAAAGAAAAAATAAAAAGAAAAGAAAAAAGAAAGGAAAAGGAAGGAAGAAAGAAGAAAGAAAAAGAAATTAAAGAGAATAAAGAGAAAGAAAAGAACAGCAAAAGAAAGAGAAGAAAGAAAAAGAAAACAGCAAGAAAAAGGAAATTAAAAAAGAGGAAAGGAAAGGAAAGGGAAGGAAAGGAAAGGAAAGGAAAGGAAAGGAAAAAGGAAAGGAAAGGGGAAAGGAAAGGGGAAAGGAAAAAGGAAAGGAAAAAGGAAAGGAAAAAGGAAAGGAAAGGTCGAACACTCAGCAGCTGTGGCAAAACTTCTGTCTGTGCTCCTGCTAACCAGACTGTTCCCAAAGCAATGTGAGACGGTTATAAAACAGCTTGCCAGGCTGCAGGCTGACAGCTGCCTAGGGAAAGGGCATCAGGCAGCCCTCACCGGCCACACAGTCAACGCCGGTCGGACTCGGTAGCCGCTTTCATAAATTAGAAGCCTGGCGGAGCGGGCGATAGTAAAAATAACACGAACACCCCAACCAGAATCTGCCGTGCCCCAGCTTCGGCTGAGTGCAGCTGTCTCGCAGCGGCAGCCTGTTAGCAGAACAGGTTCTCGGAGTGCGTTTCCCTAGGGGGCTGCTTTATTGTTATTTTTGTTAATGGGCAGAGATGTCTGCGAAGGCGCAGGGAGCGGTCTGTGTGGGTAGAGGTAAAGAGGAGCTGCTTGCAGCATTCCCATGCAGCACTGAAAGGTTAAGCGCAGCTCTCTGACCACCCAGCACCGTGCGGGTGAAGTGGGGGAGCTCCATCCATGCAGCAAACAAGCTGATGGCCAAATTGAGGTCTAAAAGTCCATCCTTCAAGTTGGAGACCGTATTTTGCCACCCTTATCGGCAAGGGATTGGCATCACCATTGGCAGAGCAGCACGATGACAGCTGTTCTCAGAGGGGCAAAGCCCACACGCCCGCTCAGGGCTGGCAGCTGCTCTTTCTACAGCGTGTTAGTGCAATAAATAGTTCAGCAGTGCCCAGGGCTGGTGGGGATGGCAGTAATTAGTTGATTACCTATTCGATGCCACCAGCCAGCACACGTCTAGATAAGGTGGAGTATCCCTATTGCAGTATGAGGAGACCAAGGCAGTGGGGGACATCCAGCTCTTCCCAGCTCCATCATGCTGCTCTGAGTAGAGCTTCTGCACAGGGAATAGAGAAGAGTTAACTGGGCAGCTCCAAGGGAAAGTACTATTTGCCAGTTAGAAAGCAACGTGATTCATTCATAGTGAAGGCACTGAGGGTGAGACCTGCACTCATCTTCTGCTTTCTCCCACTCCTCTGTACTTCCTCCTCCTCCCTGCTTAGGTGTCCTCCATCAATTGAGGTGGAACTTTCCCTTTTCCATCATTCCCTCAGGGGAGTGTAGGAAAAAAGCCTCTCTTGCTAGTGAGCCCTCATATTTATAACTGTAGGGGGTTGTTCTCTGACTCTATGTACTGCTTGTGCATCGTAGGAACCCTTAGAACGTGAACATGAAATCATCTGCCTCTGGTTACAGTCTGTTTCCCCGGTGCCTCTGCTCTACAGATCAGATCAAACTCTTCTTTCTTGCCATCGTACCCTGTTTACTCGTGTTGGTGCTGCCTACGCACAGGGCAAAGACTGGCAGCTATTTGGAGCTCAGTGGTGCTCAGTTCCTGTTAGACAGGGTGAGGGTTAGGTTAGACAGCTATGCAAAGCGCAGTTTTCTTCAGCAGTCGGTAGTGGGGACTCTCTGTGTGAGGTTAGGGGTGACTGAAGCTGTTCAGCAAATGAGAAGGGACTTAAAGCTATTGTCCTCCTGTCAAACTCAACACTTCTTGAGGTTCAAGAGGGCTGCTGGAGGGTGTCCAGAATAGAGCAACAAAGATGATGAGGGAAGGAGAGCNGATCCTGCTGTGGCAGGGGGACTGGACTGGATGATCTTTTGAGGTCCCTTCTGATCCCTAATGACTCTATGATATCTGATGTTGAACTCTAAACTTTTTAACTTCGCCTTTCTGGAAGGTAACCAAATCATTTTACAGCCTACACAGAGCAGATTCTTGGTGGTTCCAGTTCATCACTGAATGAGCACTGACAGTTCTCATATTCAAAGCAGTCACAGGGCGATGCTATGAGGGTGTGAGACACCTTCCCATGGTGACTGCCTGGAGAGCAGTGTCTTTCCTGCTGTTGTGGCTTGCCTCAGCAAATCCTGGCTCCTTCTACTCACTCTTGTGGTGTGAAATGTCACAGAGCTCATCTCTGCTGTCTTTTCTGTGTCTCCTGATATGTCCATCTCCTCAGTGCTATTCACTCTGTTTCTTATGGCTGCGTTTTCTGGCTGCTGGTTGGGTTTGAAAAGATCTCAGGACTTTATTTTCTCAGCATCTCCTTGACCTGCCAAGTCTCACATGTTACCGAGCTCGTGGTCACGCTGCTTGTAGCTGGCTTTCCAAGCAGTGATGCTGAGGCACTCTTAGTGTCATGGAAGGGTAAGATCAGCACAGAGACTCAGGGTTTTTCAGAGCATCTCTATGCATAGGGGCTAAACAGCATCTTCTGCCTCTGTGGCTTCATGAGGATTAAAAAAGAAGCCAGTTTTCCTGGAGCAGGGGGGCTCAAGGAGGGCATTAGTGACGTCTCTCTGATTACATTGGTTCTGTTTAGTGTTTCTCCTTGCTTGGCATGGAGTTTGCATAAATATTCAGTCTAGAGTGGGTCACTCTCTTACCTGCTCTGTTCCATCAGCTGGGGTCAGGCTGAAGGTGTTTACCACAGGAAAACAATCTAGACAGAGTGCTACTTAACAGGGTAGAGATGATCCCAGCTGAGGAGGAAGATGTGAAGATGCTGACGGTAGGTAGTAATAACTCAGGGGGTGGTGGCTCTTTGCAAGTCAGTGATTTTACCCTTCACCCTGCAGGTAGGGAGACAGAGAGAAAGGAAAACCAGTCACCCAGCAGTGTAGCTGTAGGTTGAACAGCTACTCTGAAGTCCCAGCCGGCTGTTCCATCCACTGGATCACTTGAGTTTCATGATTTTATTTACTGGGATGTTTAATCTGAAATAAGCATTAGTGTTCTTCAGAAGGAAAAAGTCCTTGTGCAAGCACTCTCCCACTGGTTCCAGCCCCGCCTGGCTGTGTTCCTGTGCCACTTGGTCTGGGTGATCCTGCTGTGGCAGGGGGAATGGACTGGATGATCTTTCCAGGTCCCTTCTGATCCCTGATGGTTCTGTGATTCTGTGGTGCAAGGGTGAACAAGAAGTGTTCAGAGGCCAGGAGATTTCTCTGAAAGGGTGTTACCTTGAACAGGAAACTCGTTGGTTCCTAACTGCTTGCTCATCCCCCACTGAGCTATGCAACCCCTACTTCAGCTGGACAATCCGTGGGAGAAAAAGCCCTTCAGGAGTGAGAGCTAACCTCTTCCTAAGTCTCAGCCCCCCTCCCAGCCCACTGTTTGCCAACCTGCACTGATTTTATCGACAGTATCAGTCAAGTGCTTCGTCTGACTTTATTACTCATTCTCAGAGCGCTCAGGTCATGCCTCTGTGTTTGCACCAGTCATAGTCCCACTGCTGTTGACTCATGGCATTGGCAAGGCAGGCTGTTAACACCTTTTTCCATCCCTGGATGATACAAATCCATCCACAGTGATAGTCATAGCAACAGATTCAAGTTCCTCTGTCATCTGATTTTTAACTTAGAAGGATAGAATCATAGGATCACAGGGTTGGAAGGCACCTCCAAAGGGCATCCAGTGCAATCTCCCTACACCAAGCAGGGCCAGCACTCAGCAAACCAGATTGCCCAGAGCCCCAGCCAGCCTGAGCTTGAATGGCTCCAGGGATGGAGCCTCAAACCCCTCTCTGGGCAGCCTGGTCCAGGGATCCCCCACCCTCAGATTCAACAGCTCTCTCCTCCTGTCCAGCCTCACTCTCCCCTTTTCCAGCCTCAAACTATGACCCCTCATCCTATTGTTCCCTGCCCCTGTGAAGAGTCTTCCCCAGCCTTCTGACAGCCCCTTTCAGAGGTTGGAAGGTCACTATAAGGGCCCCCTGGAGCCTTCTCCTCTTCAGGCTGAGCAACCACAAAAACTACTGGTGTGGTATCTTGAATCGATTACCGCACTGGGAGATATCCTGATGTCTCCCATCCTTCCAGAGCAAATGGTTTTAAGAGTCAGGGGAAGTAGCAGTGTGACAGGAGCCAATACATAAGGTGTGTCTCAGATGGGTTGTTCAGGGAAGACCCGCAGGATCAACATACAGTGACGGGCAGCAGTGGTTCCACACCGCGTCACAGCTCCTGCTGCTGTTCCAAAGAGTGATCTCAACCTCTCTTGAAGAGCTCCCCACTTTTACTTCTTGCTAAATGTGTGATGAAATCAAGTTACTTCTGAGGTCTGAGTCCTTCACTGGCTTGATTTCCCTTTCAGCTCTGATGCAAGCTTCCTGCTCGCATCGTTGTCTTACTGGATGTGAAGCAGTGAGAATGGGTCACACGAGAACAGGGTTTTGCTTTGCCTGGTGCTCTGGATAGACAGTGCAATGAGTTTTGCTCCAATAGTGGAAGGGGAAGACTTTGTGTTGCTATCATAGAATCAGGGATTACTCCCCCTGGGAAGCCTGTTCCTGTGCTCCTCACATGGGTGCTTTCAGTTCTCTGCTTTGATTCAACAGCTCACGGGAGAGTACTGTAATGAACGTGTGTTTAACAACTGGGAGCCCTGAACTCGGTGTTTAACTACCTTGATCAAGGTACCTTGTTCAGCAAGGGACCTCCTTGGACACTCCTACAAGCTACTTCTATAAAAAGGTGAAGAGTCATCCTGTTTTCCCCAGGTTCTTCCTAAAAAATCCAAAGGAGAGGCTGTAAAAGAAATTGAGAGTGAGTTCCTCTGCACTGCAGGGAATCACAGACCCCATCAGGTTGGAAGGAACCTCAGGGATCCTCCAGTCCCCAAAACTCCCTGCCATGGGCAGCGACACCTCTCACCAGACCAGGGTGCCCAGAGCCCCATCCAACCTGGCCTTGGACACTGCCAGGGATGTTCTGGGATGTATTTCTTGCCCTTAGCATGTCTGCCACACTATGGTACCTTTGTCTTAGCTGTCTGCCATCCAGACCCTTATTCCCATCACACACGAAAAAGGGTTTCACATCACACCGGGTTCTATTAGTGAGCAGCTCACTGCGAATAATTACCATTCCAAATCTGCTGTTTAATTGGGCTTGTTAATTAGAGGTCTGGGTTTGTGTTAATTTCTTATCTAAATAACTACAGGATTTAAATCGGACTTCCTGTGACTTGCAGGACCTTAGGAGGAGGCTGGGTGTGAAAGCTGTGAGAAGGCAGTGAAAGAACCATCTAAGAGCTCTTTGTTTTTCCAGCATCTCTATCAGGGAGCCCAGAATAGCTTTGTTAAGGAGATTAGTCACAAGTGGTGATGAAGAGCAGTGAATTGGTTTATCCAGGGTATCCCGATCCCTTATGATCTCGACAGGTGAGTGACAGAGCAGGGAACAGGCAAAAGGCCTCTTTGAGCTCCAGGCTGAGCAGCACTGCATCTCACCTGCTCTTATCACCTGGAGGTGGTTGGGTCACCGTCTCTGGAGGTGTTCAGGGTTAGGCTGGATGGGGTGCTGAGTGCCATGAGCTAGATGGCAGATGTTAGGGTTACTGGGTTGGTTTTAGGTTGGACTGGATGGTCTTGAAGGTCTTTTCCAGCCTCATCAGTGCTGGGATACTGTGCTACTGTGATACCTCGACTATTCATTTCTGTCAAACAACAATACACCAGGACCCAGCTACTCTTCACCAGCTTTGCTTCACGCCTGTTGCCTCACCTGGATCGCTTGGAACCCATCCCAACTGATCCGCTCCACACTCACTGTTACTCAGCCTTTGAGGCTGGACTACTCACTGTACCCTGCAGCTTTCCCTGTATCAACAGCGATGATGCTGTCTTCATCATCTTGAGGGGGCCTATCTGATAACTGACTGATTCCACCCCGCTGACCTCACCGCCTGCGAGGTTTCCGCGGAGGTGCTGCGCAGCTGGGCTGTGTTCTAGAGCAGGCGGGGAGCTTCCAGGGGGAAAGCAGTACGAAAAGATTGGTGTCAGCAGCCAGGGGGTTTATGGTGACCCTGTCCAGGCTCTGCTCAGGATGTTTACCAGAGCAACGGTTGCCAAGCAGATAAAGTGTGTTTGGAGGATGCATTAGCAGACTTCTTTTTCTCCCCCCCTCCCCTCAGTAACTGCTGAGGAATGAAGTGGCTTTCTTGTACTTCCTCGTGTCTTGAGTGACTCTGTGAATGGTTGATTCATTAATTGTCCACCCTCACCTCCTCCTTTTTGTTTTTTTAAAATTAGTAGCCAGGGAAGTTATCAGATTAAGAGACTGAAGATTCCTTGATGCTCTGATTTAAACAGATAGACAATGACTTTTGTGGCCACTAGCCAGATAGACGATGACTTTGGTGGCCACTAGCAGATTCATCAAGGGAAGTTTTGTAGAATCATAGAGTGGTCCAGGTTAAAAAGACCTCAGAGGTCCTCTAGTTGGAACTAAATGATCTTTAAGGTCCCTTCCAACCTGAACCACTCTATGAATCTAATTCCAACCCCCTGCCATGGGCAGTGACCTCTCTCACCAGACCAGGGTGCCCAGAGCCCCATCCAGCCTGGCCTTGGACACTGCCAGGGATGGAGCAGCAGCGATGAGCCCATTTGGAAGGAAGTCAGTGTCTGGAGCATTGCTCCACACCCCGTTTGCAGCGGGCACTGACCGCAGTGACACAGCACTGTAAGGAATACTCATTAGCCTCTGATGGAGAAAGGAGATCCTCCTGCTGCAGTTTGGCTACGGTCTGCATCCCCTGCCACATCTCTCCTTCTCCTTCTCAGATCTGCTTGGATCACAGGGTTAGCACGGCTCTCCTGGCAAGCAGGGAAGTGAGGAAGCTGTGATGCTATTTGCCTTTTCAGCCTAAATTACTGGGTACCCAAATAGCTGGGTACCCAAATAGCACCAGGAAGGTGAAACAGCTCTGGCACAGCTACAAAGAGAGGTCTGAGTTTATACCTCCGGATCTATGGAGAGATGTCTTCACTTTCGTGTCACCACACCCAGCTAAGAGCACCCTGCCTGTACAGCAGGCGCTCCTTGCAGCCCGCGGGTCATTCCTTCACAGAGGTTTCTTGCTCTCGAAAGAGCCAGCTGTGCACAGAATTGGGTTTTCCCCTAAATATCAGCAGCATTTCAGGCAAAACCCCCCACCCCTGTGGTGGTTGCTTTTTTTTCCTTCCCCGTTCAGATTTTCAAGCCTTGGAACATTTGCCTGTGGCAACCAGAAGTAAAAATAGGAGATTTTAAAAGAATTCTAGGAGGAAACATCAGAGTGGCTTCCTTCCTCCTTGTGTCGCAGCCATGTGAGGATTTCCACTCGACTCTCTCAGCCTGTTCTCTTTGATTTGATGAGAACCAGTTCATTTAGTTTCCAGATGAAGGGCTGTTTCCATCTCAAAACCCAAGATCCTTGGTTTGTTTTATTCAAGTACCCCCATGGGATACTTCCAAAACCCAAGACACGGTTTATTCCCACTAAATCATAGAATCCTTAGGGATAAGAAGGGACCTTGAAAGATCACCCAGTCCAACCCCCCTGCCACAGCAGGATCACCCAGACCGAGTGGCACAGGAACACAGCCAGGCAGGGCTGGAACGTCTGCAGAGAAGGAGACTCCACAGCCCCCCTGGGCAGCCCCTTCCAATGCTTCAGTGCCCTCCCTGGGAAGAAGGTCCTGCTGAGATTGATAGGAAACCTCCTCTGTTCCAGCTGGCACCCAGTGCCCCTTGTCCTAGCACCAGATGACCTTGGGAAGAGCCTGGCTCCATCCTCCTGACACCCACCCCTCACAGATTTATAGACAGGAATGAGGTCCCCCCTCAGCCTCCTCTTCTCCCAGCTCCAGAGCCCCAGCTCCCTCAACCTTTCCTCAGCAGGGAGCTGCTCTCCTTCCTTCATCATCTTTGTTGCTCTACGCTGGACACCCTCCAGCAGCTCTGTGTCCTTGAACTGAGGGGCCCAGAACTGGACACAGCACTCCAGATGTGGTCTCACCAGTGCAGAGCGGAGGGGGAGAAGAACCAAGCTGGACTGAGGCCCAGGTTCGTAGCAATGAAAACCCCTGGATAGCTGTTTGCTGGGTTATGTAGGATGATTCATTAGTCCCAGCTGCAGTCACTAATAGACACGTGTCGACATCGTTTAAACACACCTATCCCGGAGTCCCTCCTGGCCTGATGGGGAAAGGAAAACTCATGCTGGGAACAATCAGAGTCTAAACTGGGATGATTACTCCTTGATCAAAATTTAGAAGACAAATTGTAAATAGGAGTTAAGCAAGGCTGCACGATGAGTGACCTTCCAATCCATGAAAGGGGCTGTCAGAAGTAAAAAAGCTGTTGAATCTGAGGCTGGGGGATCCCTGGACCAGGCTGCCCAGAGAGGGGGTGGAGGCCCCCATCCCTGGAGCCATTCAAGGTCAGGCTGGCTGGGGCTCTGGGCAGTCTGGTCTGGTGAGAGATGCTCTGTTTGTTGCAAGGGGGTTGGACTGGATGCCCTTTGCAGGTCCCTCCCAACCCCATGATTCTATTCTACTATATTCTACTTTAATAGTTGCAACTATTAAGGGCAAAGAGAGGATGAAATCTGTCTGCACCATCAAACTCTGAGCTCTGTCTCCACTTCCAGCCTCGATTTATCACAGCCTGGTGAGCTATCAATCATTTTGAACCACAAACCAAAGAGGAAAATCCCCTCGAGAACAGCTCACTCGTATTTCCTGGTTGCCATGAAACTCAAACTGTGGTTTTACCAAGAAGTCTGTTACCAACCTGGTGGCTCAGTACCTCTCCTGCAGGTTTTTATTTGAGGCTGGTGGAGGTTTTGTTGCCCATCTTCCCCTTCATTTATGTCCCCCTGTGTCTGTAGGTGTTAAGAGAGCATTTGTCTTTGTTTAAAGTACAAGAAAGCAGCATCCTCGGGGGTGAAACCTCTGTGCATTGTCTTGAAAACAATGGGAAGAGGGGAGCAGGGCGTGAAAGACCGTGAAGTGGATCAAAGATCTTCATGGAAAATCAGCTCCGATGGGAACTGCTGGCGTGAGTCAGTGCTACTCGTGATGTGTAAGGCTTGCAGAACCAGGGTGGAAATGGAGATTGCACCTGGCTTCTTACAGTGACAGCTTCGAACAAGCCTTCAGTATTAATAATCAGGGTGTAACTCACACTTTCATGAAAGGATAATGCTCGTTGGGCTGCTCATTGCAGCCAAATTCTACCACACCAGTGGGCTCCAGCTGGTGAACTGGTGCGGAACTGGAAGTAGTGATTTAATCTGAAAAGTATTGAGAGAGCCTGGCTTTGGAACGTGGATGGCAGAGCATGGGGCTTGTCGATGCTCCCTCCCTCAGAGTGTTCAAGGCCAGGGGGATGGGGCTCTGGGCAGCCTGATCTGATGAGACAAGGCCAGGGGGATGGCAGGGGGTTGGAACTAGATGATCTTTGAGATTTCTTCTAACCCAGACTGTGTCTTCTAACCCAAACCAGTCTGTGATTGTATGAGCTGCTTGAGACAGAGCACCAGAGATCCCAGCAAAGACAGGAAGAAGTGACCTGTGTGAAAGTTAATGCTTGTATAACTCAGCACAGGCTCAGGGGCATTCCGTGGCTTTGGGTTGAGTCACCCAAGTCTCATGGTCTGAGGAGGCTGATGATGATGCTAATTCAGGCTTCTCTAGTACTTCTGGCCTTTTCCAGAGTCTTGCTGACCAGTTTTGTCTTTCAGCTGTAGCAGATCATGTGGATTTCAGGGAAAGACCCTGTCCCCTCACCCCCACCTATTGGGAGCTGGTGCAGAAGGGAAGGTTAGGGTGCTGGCTATGAGTCCACTGTGAGTCCACTGTGAATCAGCTCCTTTGAAAACTCCAAAGGGTGGAAGGGATCACTCACAGTCTGGCACACAGTGTCAATTCTCAGTTGTTTTGTCTATTGAAACAAAGCAAAACTCACCCACCGTGCTGTTCAACCTCAGCATAAGAACAGTGGACTTGACCTTCCTGCTCTGTGGGAAAAGGTGGGATCTGTGTTTGGGTCTGCCAACCAAGTTTGTTCCTTAACTCAAAATCAATCTATTAGCGTCAGCATGGGAGAAAAACAACAAGCATTTAATTTAGTTCGGATCCCATCTTTTCTTTTGGATGCTTTGTATTGACAAGGCTGGAAATAGCTTCATTAATGCAATGAAGGGTCCCCATGGTCTGGAGGTTAAAATATGAGACCGTACAGTAAAAAGCTCTGGTTTTCCTCACAGCTCTGGGTAATAGGGCTCTGCGTCTCTGTTTCACCATTCCTAATAAACTTCTCCACAGGGAGGGTCCCGGAGCACTGGACCAGGCTGCCCAGGGGGGCTGTGGAGTCTCCCTCTCTGGAGACGTTCCAGCCCCACCTGGCTGTGTTCCTGTGCCACTGGGTCTGGGTGATCCTGCTGTGGCAGGGGGATTGGACTGGATGATCTTTGAGGTCCCTTCCAATCCCTAAGGATTCTGTGATTCTATAAGCATGTTAATTCTGTTAATTCCTGTCTTCACAGAGGAGATGCTGGGTTCGTGCAATCTGCTTAGGCTGGGGGACGTCCTGTGTGTTTTAGGTGCTGTAATAACCCTTTTCCCACTCTCCCTGCTCCACGAACAGGGTGTCTGTACTGCAACGATGCTACAAACACTTCTAATAGTAGGTGTAGGAGATAACATCAGAATGAAAACAAAGCACACTGTCTCAACATCTAGGGCAACGGGCCAACGAATTGGATGGCCTCAAAACCAGTTTGGAGAAGTGAATTGCCACATTTCTTTTTGCCTGGGGTTTTCTGGACGCCCACCTGATCTCCCACACTCGGGCAGAGCGATGCTTCCTGGGAGCTTCGGTCCTTCTGGCTGTGCATGCAGTGCAGTTGGTCAGCACAGGTACAAGGGGCACCGGGTGTCAGCTGGAGCAGAGGAGGTTCCACATCAAGAGGAGAAGAAACTTCTTCCCAGTGAGGGTGCCAGAGCCCTGGAAGGGGCTGCCCAGGGGGGTTGTGGAGTCTCCTTCTCTAGAGATGTTTCAAACCCACCTGGTCTGCTCCTGTGCGTCTGGATCTAGGGGATCCTGCTGTGGCAGGGGGATTGGACTGGATGATCTTTCAAGGTCCCTTCCAATTTCTAACACTCTGTGAGTCTGTAAATAAGCTTTGACACCTCCCAGGACAGGAGGTGAGGTTCAGCTGCAACCCAAGCAAGTGAATGTGGCATCTGCTTTACACAGGGAAAGTTCTAGTGAGTGATGGCCCTGCTTGTTGCAGGGGGAGAGGTTGGACTAGATGATCTTTGGGGGTCCCTTCCAACCCAAGGATTCTATGCTTTTGTGTTTCTGCAGAAATTAACCTGAAGTTATTGGAAAAGGCATTCCCAACAGCTCTAATTCCATGATCTCTGAGCTTCTTACTTGTAATAATCAGGTTAATCCTCGTGATCTGATCCTCAAATTTAATATTAAGTGTCTTAGGTTTCACAAAGCCTGTTGAGTTATTAATTAGTTTAGGCCTTTCTTGTTCTGCAGGAAGAGAGATTCAAGAATGAATAAGGATAGAGCAGCCTAGGTAATTTAATGCAGTTACCAACAGCACAGCTTCCAAAGTAATATCAAACACTTAATACGGAGCTTTGGGAGCCAAAGCAGTAGTCAGTTGCCTGCTGGCTGTGAGGGCAGCTCCATCCCGTAGCAGTAGTCATGGGCTACATCCTTCTGTGCAGAGAAGCTACTTGTGTTGTCGTAAGAAACCATCGATTTGGATGTGCAGGCCAGTACCCCAGCAGACCAGGTTGGAAGGGACCCCCAAGGATCATGCAATCCAACCTCTTAAATTAAGGGAATGCAGTTGAAATGAGCTGGCTCAGCACCCAGCTCAGCCTTCTGACTGTCTCAAGCTGAGGAACCTACCCCTTCCCTGAGAAGACCATCCCAGGGTCCAGTTGCTCTCATGGTGAAGAGTTTCCCTCTGGAGTCCAACGGGAATCTCCCCAGGATCAACCTGTATCCATCACCCCTGTCTTTTCTATGGCACTCCTTGTGAAAAGGGAGTCTCTGTCTTCCTGGCAGCCACCCTTTATGCGCTGGGACATGGGGATAGGGTCCCCCTGAGCCTTCTCTTCTCAAGGCTGAACAAACCCAGCTCTCTCAGCTTTTCTTCATATGGCAGGGTTTCTAGTCCTTTGACCACCTTTGTGGCCCTTCTCTGGGCCCTCTGCAGCCTGTGGACAACCTTTTTGTATAGAACCAACACCTGTTGCCTCTGTAGGTGACTCCGTTCACATGGTGATAGCTTTTGACCATGTGGTGCTGCAGGGTATGGCTGCAGAAGGTCTCTAGTCCATCAGTTGTCCCCAAGACCAGCGCTGCGGATGTCTGTGTCTGGCGTAAGGGGAGGCACTGTGACCGTTTCAGAATCACATGTGGGAACTCGCTGAGACTGTCCTCTACGTCAATCCACTATCTCCACCCCAGCCCTGTTGCAAGACATGAAGTCCTCCAGGAAAGGAAAAACACATTTGTTGACGTCCTCTTCCACGTTGGTTCCTCATTGCTGCCTTCAAAACCCCTCCTGACAAGGCTGTCGTCAGAGACGTTGTGATAGAACTATTTTTCCCTGCAAGAAAACAGCTGTGCCCAAACAAAGGCACCAGCAGACAACATCAGCCTGGCATCGGCTTCACAGAACTGAGAATTGTGGCCTCGTGGCATTTTTTAATAACAAGTGATAATAAACGCGTTAAGAGCTGTAATCATCAGGCTGGTTGAACAGCTCTGCAATGGGTACCAGTTGTGTTGGCATCAAATGGCTTTGGCAGGAGGAGAGGAGCAGGTGGGAGAAGAGATATTTTGGACCTAATAGAATCACAGACTTACTGAGGCTGGCAAAGCCCTCTGAGCTCCTCCAGCCCAGACCAGCGCCTGACATCACCCCAGCAGCCAGACCAGGGCACTCAGGGCCACAGCCAGGCTGTCCTTCAACACCTCCAGACACGGGGACTCCCTCACTGCCCTGGGCAGTCCAGTCCAGGCTCTGAGCACCCTTTCCCTGAGGAAGGGCTTCCTAACAACCAACCTAACCCTCCCCTGGCAGCTTCAAGCCCTGCCCTCTCATCCTGGCCCTGGATGCCTGAGAGATGAGCTCGAACCCCACCTGACTGCAACCTCCATTCAGGGAGCTGGAGAGAGGGAGAAGGTCCCCTCTGAGTCTCCTCCACAATTCTTTTTGTGGGGAAGAAATCCAAGTAACCCTGATCGGATTGGTGTGAACAGCTTTTGAGTTCCTCTGGATGAGCACTACCAAAGTTATTGGACACCTACCTGTGAGCAGTGGTTGTCTTCTCATGCACCTTTCATTCTGGATGCACTGGACCAGGCTGCCCAGGGGGTTGTGGAGTCTCCTTCTCTGCAGACGTTCCAAACCCACCTGGTTGTGTTCTGTGCCACTTGGTCTGGGTGATCCTGCTGTGGCAGGGGGATTGGACTGGATGATCTTTCAAGGTCCCTTTGGATCCCTAAGGATTCTAGGAGCTGTGTGTGTAAAGGTGTGTGAGTGGCATCTCAGGACTTTCAGGAAAACAGTCATTATGTGGTTTCTTTTATTTCAAATAGAGGGTTCTGTAGTTGCTTACAGTAGCTAATAATAGATCCTTATAATTATCTAAAGGGTGGGGGGCAGGAGGATGGGGTCAGACTCTGCTCAGTGTTGCCCAGTAAGAGGACAAGGGGCAGTGGGCACAAACTGGAATCTGGGAAGTTCCACTTGAACTTCTCTGAGGAGAAACCTCTCGATGATAAGAGTGGCCCAGGCTGCCCAGAGAGGTTGTGGGGTCTCTTTTCTTGAGAGTTTCAACCCCCCTTGGACACGATCCTGTGGCAGCTGCTCTGGGTCACCCTGCTGAGGGAGGAGAGTTAGACTGGTTGGTCCCAAGAGTTCCCTTCCAGCCCCAGCAGTCTGTGACTCTCTCGTTCTATGTAGAGACATCCCCTTTTATATTTGGAGAGGGCTGCTCTGGTTTTCCCTCTTGCACATCGAAGTCACTATGACATTAAGACAAAAACACTTCTCTCTTCACAGGGAGTAGCAGGCTGCTTCGCAGTGGTCATTCCAGTCTGGAGCTGCAACCACATTTCTTTCTCTTGAGGGAAAGGTGGGGCAGGAGCAAAGTTAATTCACATGGCTTTGGAACCTCCCGGTCCTTCCCCCTTTGCTCCACGCACAGGATTATTCATGTCCATATTTGTATGTCTATTATTAACTCTTTCTTAGCTGCTTCTATTTACAAGAGATTATTTTTCCTCTCCCTTTACCCAGCCAGAGACTTTCCTTGGATTACACTGCTTCTCCCCTGTTCCTTTCCAACACAAAGGGGACCACAGCGTGACCTCCTCAAAGTCTTTAGCTCTTATACCTTCCCTTCAGTGTCTGTGCTGAACTGTATGAGATGTTCTCCTCCCATAGGCTTCACATGTGCTGCTGGTTTGGGGTTCCCAGGCTGAAGACCAGGAAACAAATTGCACAGCTTATCTGTGCCAGCAATGCTTTTGTCTGGCCAGTAACAGGGACACGCTGCTTGAGCACGTTGACTTGGTGTTCATTGAGAAGGATTCACTGTGAGGGGGTCACAATGAGATGATGAAGGAAGTAGAGCACCTCTCTTATGAGGAAAGGCTCTGGAGCTTGGAGAAGAGGAGGCTGAGGGGGGACCTTATTCATGTCTATAAATCTGTGAGGGGTGGGTGTCAGGGGGATGGAGCCAGGCTCTTCTCAAGGGCATCTGGGGACAGGACAAGGGGCACTGGGTGCCAGCTGGAACAGAGGAGGTTCCCTCTCAATCTCAGCAGGAACTTCTTCCCAGAGGGGGTCCCGGAGCACTGGAAGGGGCTACCCAGGGGGGTTGTGGAGTCTCCTTCTCTGGAGGTGTTCCAGACCCACCTGGCTGTGTTCCTGTGCCACTTGGTCTGGGTGATCCTGCTGTGGCAGGGGGATTGGACTGGATGATCTTTTGAGGTCTCTTCCAATTCCTAAGGATTCTATGAATGAATGAGCATTATGATCACAAAGGCTCTGATTATTCACCATTTCATTTTAAAAACACTCGGTTATGAATGGAATCTTTTGTTTCCAAATGCACTTGAATGTTCAGTTCGTTTCAAAGACTTTCACAAAGTCTTTGCATCATCTGCACTTTGCTGGTGTGAAGAAGGTGACTGGAAATGCTCTCCTCTTTCTCAGTAAATCAGTAGCTGCTTAACGTCAACAGCACCCTACATGGAATAATTCCTAGGCCTTTGGTGAACCGTTAAGTCAAGCAGTTTGTAATCCCTTGGTGTCTTTCTTTCCTCTCCTTTCCATCACAGAATTCAACATAAGTTGCAGATACGGAGGAGTTTTTCACGTTGAGAAAAACGGTCGCTACAGTCTCACACGACCCGAAGCCATCGAACTCTGCCGAGCACTCAACAGCACCTTGGCAACGCTAGAGCAGTTGAAGAGAGCTCATGAGCTTGGGTTTGAAACTTGCAGGTAAAGAAATCCTGGGGGGAAAAATGGGGAAAATATCTTGACAAGTCTATCCAGTGTGAGAATTACAGTCGGCTTCGTGGGGGTGACTGTCAGTCCTTGAGTAAATGATAGTTTGTGATGAAGAAACCATCTTTGTGCTCATCTGTGTGTGTTCTGGGTCTGGTAATGAATCAATCCTTGACAGCAAATACTTTTTACCAATTATCTTTAAATAACCATAACCTCTTCCAGATAAAATCTAAAGATAACAGAAGATTACAGTATAAAAGACTAATTAGGAAGCTGTTCAGCTCATCCTGCATCACTATCTAATTGATAAGATAACTGCCTGACAAGTGTTTATGGGTTTGGAGGGTAAAGACTGAAGGTGATAGCGTAGGGAACTCTGCCGTGTCTGGAAACCGTGAGGAAGCAGCAAAAGCTGTGAGGGGTGAACTCAACATCCCGGTGAAAAAGTGGCCACGGTGTTATTTATTCTGGGAATAAATAGTTTAGGAAGGATGTTGAGGGGCTGGACTAGTCCAGAGAAGAGCAGCTAGAATGGGAAAGGGGCTGGAAGGGAAGCTCTATGAGGAGAGGCTGATGGAGCTGGGGCTGTTCAGCCTGGAGAAGAGGAGGCTCAGNTGCCCACGGAGGTGGTTGGGTCACCGTCCCTGGAGGTGTTCAGGGTCAGGCTGGATGAGGTGCTGAGTGACATAAGCTAGATGGCAGATGTTTAGGGTTACTTGGTTGGGTTTAGGTTGGACTGGATGATCTTGAAGGTCTTTTCCAGCCTCATCAGTACTGTGATTTGTCAGCTGTGAGTGGAGAAGTTTCAGAAGACAGCCATACAAATGATGAAAAGCATCAAAATCACTTTGTGACTTAAATACCCTCTGTAATTCATGATGTCTGAGTCGACGACTGTGGACAGTGCTGATTCTGGTTTAGCCAGGAATGACTAGAGCAAGTTACTCACGGAAGATTTGGGATTCAGTAAATTGAGAGCTAATCCAACAAAACACCTCAAAATAATGACTGGTGGGTGGAACAGTTGACAGGGGTTGTAGGAGATTCCTTGACCAGTATCTCCTCAAGATGAGGTGTTTTCCCCAAGGACTGACTCCTGACTAAACCCCTTAGGGCATAGATTTCTACCGCTGTGATTATTCTGCAATGTGGAAAGTCTTTTCTGATGCTCAGAGTGAAAGGAGTGGAGGGAAATATCTCTGCAGTGGGGAGCAGTAGGTTTTCATCAGTGCTACACTCCTCTCAAATTCAGTCTAGCAGAGGATGGATTTGGATGGGAAAAGCTTGTAGAAGGGATTAATTCCTCGCATCCTTCTGGCCAGCCCTCTCTTACTTTGGTAGTTGAGTCACAGAGTGTTAGGGACTGGAAGAGACCTCGAAAGATCATCCAGTCCAATCCCCTTGCCACAGCAGGATCCCCTAGATCCAGAGAATAAGGGCTGGGCTCTTCCCAAGCTTGAGCAGGAAAGAAAAGGATGTTCTGTGTATAATCATCACAGGACATGTGGAACGGTAAGTAATGAAGATGAATCAACACCGACAGGTGATTAATGGGTTCTAAAGTGTCGGTGTCATAGGCAGAGCTGGAAGCGTGAGTAAAGCTGTTTAATAATTCCTCCTACAAGAGTTGCCAGGTTGCTAGTACCTGCGTGTAACTGGGATGGGCATCACAGATAAAAAACTGCAAAGCCATGAAGTTTACTCTTCCCTGATCAATTCACTTCTCAAGAAGGAAACCAAACCCCAAACCCAGCCCTGGGTCTCATTACCATTTTGTCACCTCTCCCAGCTTTGGGATTAATCGGGTGTTGCAGGATTGTGACAGAGTGACAGCACATTGTGTCTTCTGAGCTCTGTTAAACACAGCCCTCACTGAAACGTGAGCTCCCTGCATGTTCTGCTGAAAGGTTTGGGGAGAGTTTGTGAGTGAATGAATCCAGCACTTAAATGATTTCACTGAGCTGTCAGCTTTTCCAAACAGATCCATTTCAGTCCTCCTCTGGGTTTGCTCAGGGGCTATAAACAGCCCCCAACGCTTCTGTGTGCAGAGCCACCCAGCAGCACATTGTGCTCAATGCCGTGGAAATGTGACATCCTCGCAGAAAGAAAGAGGCTGATCTTTAGTGTCTCCCTGTGAATCTGAAGTGCTCTTGCACCTCAGTGCCTCACTCCTTGCCCTGCTCTGGAACCAGCCATCCTAGCCATCATCCAGGTTGGAAATGACCTCTAAGATCATCAAGTCCAACCTGGAGTCAGGCTCTTCTCAAGGTCATCTGGTGATAGGACAAGGGGCACTGGGTGCCAGCTGGGACAGAGGAGGTTCCACATCAATATCAGAAGGACCTTCTTCCCAGGGAGGGTACTGGAGCACTGGACCAGGCTGCCCAGGGGGGTTGTGGAGTCTCCTTCTCTGCAGACGTTCCAGACCCACCTAGCTGTGGTCCTGTGCCACTGGGTCTGGGTGATCCTGCTGTGGCAGAGGGATTGGACTGGATGATCTTTCGAGGTCTCTTCTGATCCCTAAGGATTCTATGACTCAGTCCAACTCGTCCATAAGCCCATGGTCCAATGTGCCACTTCTACTCCAGGGGTGGTGACTCTTCCCCTTCCCTGGGCAGCCTGTTCCAACGTTTATCCACTTTTCCCCTAAAGAAACTTCTAATTTCCAATCTGAACTTCCCCTGCCACTTGGGGCTGTTTCCTCTTGTCCTGTCAGCAGTCATTTGGGAGAAGAGACCAACACCAGCCTCCCTACAACCTCTTTGAGGGAGCTGTAAGGGGTAATAAGGTCTCCTCTCATCCTCCTGTTCTTTAGGCTAAACAACCCCATCTCCCTCAGCCTCTCCCCACAAGACCTGTTCTCTAATCCCTTCA
>VZRI01003673.1:87457-102444 GCA_013397515.1 Upupa epops | reverse complement strand
CTCTTTCCTTGACTAGCCAAGACGGGTGCCCCAGGGAGACGTGCAGCTGGCACTGCTCCCTTTGAAGTCCCCTAGCGACTCCTAATTCCCATCTTGGGTGTTCTGTAATTGGTTTCCTCCCTGGCAGTGCCCTTCAGACAATCACAGAATCACTAGGGATCAGAAAGGACCTTGAAAGATCATTCAGTCCAATCCCCCTGCCACAGCAGGATCACGCAGACCAAGTCGCACAGTAAAAAGTTCAGGTGGGTCTGGAACATCTCCAGAGAAGGAGACCCCACAACCCCCTGGGCAGCCTGTTCCAGTGCTCCGGTACCCTCCCTGGGAAGAAGGTCCTGCTGATATTGAGATGGAACCTCCTCTGCTCCAGCTGGCACCCAGTGCCCCTTGTTCTATCATGAGGTGACCTTGATAAAAGCCTGGCTCCATCCTCCTGACACCCATCCCTCACAGATTTAGAGACAGGAATGAGGTCCCCCCTCAGCCTCCTCTTCTCCAAACCCCAGAGACGCTCTGGGGTCAGCCTTTCCTGAATCCTATGATTCCACCACGATGCCCTTTGGTCATCATTGCCCATTTTCAGGTGGACAGAGAAAAGCAAGGCATGAGAAATGTATGACAAGCGTGTGTTTGTGTTCTAGGACATGGTCCATACAATTAGCCTGTTGTTTTTTGTTTTGATTTTTGTTTGCAGATTCTTTTTACAATTACTTTCTGGCTACTGCTTAGGCAACACCTCACTGAACAGAAAGCTCTTCGGCTAAAAGAAGCGACTTTATCTGAGGTCAAGGTTGGAAGTGAAGACGATGAAGAAAAAGGTAAAGGCAGATGCAGTTTAGTCCTTCTGTTGTGGTAGAAGGTCAAGTTCTGTGACGCTGAAAGCAATCAGCATTCAGACAGACATTACCAAACCCATGCGTCTCGGGCGATGCAGACACGAACCACACTCCAACTTCAGAAATTCAAGGACACTGAGGAATCTCTTCACTGGAAGAGACCTATTTGAGAGCTGTCATGGAACTTCCAAATAATCCGTTTACTGCCGTGTCCTCGAGTCAAACCAGCAGATTAATTGCTCTAGGAGTTTAACTGCGGGGGTAGAGGAGTTTACATAGGGATAGGCAGTTCCGGAGTCCCCTGGAAGCTGTGTTTGTACATAAATGTTTGTATAAAAACATGGCCCCCCGAGTCTTTTTTGCTCTTCTCTGCCTCTCTGAACAAGTTCAACTCATTGAAAAGGTAGGAAGGCGGTGATACATCTAGTGCTGTGTTTGTGATAGATGTCTAGTGATAGATTGGATTGAGTACAGTCTTTGCCTCAGTAAAGCAGGTGATCAGGGTTGGAGCTGGACACTAAGGATCTGCAAGTCAAAAGCAAGGAAAGAGGGTGAGAAGAAGGATAGTGAATGGGATGGAAAGAGTGGATGAGACTGTTGATGGTGAAGTCTCAGTGCTCTTCCCACGGTGTCACAGAATCACAGAGCAATCCTGGTTGGAAAGGACCTCCTAGATCCCCCAGTCCAACCATCTCCACCCCAACAAAACCCGCAATCCCTGAGAGACTGACAAACACAACCTGACCCCCTCCCTGCTGCCACTCGAGCAGGGTGTGAAGCACGATGGCTACAGGGTTCTTCAACACCTCCAGGCAGGGGGACTCCACCACCTCCCTGGGAAGGCTCTTCCAGTTCTCACTGGGAAGAGAAGCACAACAGCTACAATCTTTGATTTTAACAGCCCCTGTTAGCTAGTTATTGCTACTGGAGGGACCCAAGGCATTTACTCTGTCCTCCAGCAGCCTCACAAGGGTTTAACCTCATAATAACCTTAGCCTCTTCCTAGGGCAAAAGCAGCTGGTCTGTTCTCTAGCAGCTCAGGGAGAGCAGGAGAAGCTGGATAAGCGGTAGGTTCTTTAACAGCCCCACAAGTGACAGTGCAGCATTTCTATAGTTTGAGCTATTTGGGGTTGATCTTAATGTTTTCTCTTGCTTATGGCTTTTGGAGGTAACCAGAATATTCTCCAAAGGAGAAAACTCAAGGGGAGAGGTTGAAACTCAAGATGAGTTTGAACTCCAAACTCAAGTTGAGACATTTCTGGTGCTGCTGGTGGTTTCGTTGTTTTCCAGGTGCAAAGGTTTCTTGTCTGGGTGTGTGGGTATTGATTGCCATGGGCAGTGGTGTGACTGGTACCCATTATACAACCCTTAAGCTCCCAGTTTTCCACTAGATTTGCCCACGTTTCAGACAAAGGGAAGACTGGTGCCTGGTAAGGACATCTAGCTATGCTCTGGGAGCAGGCTGAGGCTCAGATGAAGTTGAAACCCTTTGCTCTGCTGTGGATGATACAGAAGTAGAGTCTCTGGTGAATATTGTGGTTTAGGCCAAGTTTGACTCTGTGTTTGCAGAAGAGGAGTTGCAAGAGGGAGAAGTAGCAGAAGAACAGGAGGAAGAGAAGGAGAAGGAGAAAGAGAAGGAGAAGAAGGAAGCAGAGGAGGAGGAGGAAGAGGATGATGAGGATGAACAGGATATTATGAAAGTCCTGGGGAAGCTGGTGATGGCCATGTTCATCAAGTACTGGATTTACGTCTGTGGGGGCATGTTCTTCTTTGTCAGCTTTGAGGGTCGAATTGTCATGTACAAAATCATCTATATGGTACTGTTCCTCTTCTGTGTGGCCCTCTATCAGGTGAGTGACAACTGCATCCACTGCCTTTCTCCTTGACTATAGCCGTTCATGCCTTTAACTGCAGCAGTAAGCAAATAAATGAGAGACATATAGTGCTCAGCTCCTCTCCCAAAGCCACCTCACATCACCACGAGCCAGGTGGTCATGTCCAGGCGGATGTTTTTGCACAACAATCTATGCCAGAGTGCATGTGCATGAGGAGGAAGAGCTCTCTTGCTGTGGCAGCTGTTCGATCGTTCTTGTTTCCTTCAGGCCAGCTAGAAATAAGAGTATTTTATTGTCTTGGTCCAGCAGCTCCCAGTACTTTTCCTGCTGTCTTTCCCTTCAGCTCGGTTCAGCAGCTTCCATGTGTGATTTTCAGGTGCACTACGAGTGGTGGAGAAGGATTTTAAAGTACTTTTGGATGTCAGTGGTTGTTTACACGATGTTGGTGCTTATCTTCATCTATACGTACCAGTTTGAGTCTTTCCCTGGGTTGTGGAAGAACATGACTGGCCTGGATGAAAGCAAGTAAGTGGCTTTGATTCATTTCCAAGGGGCAAGTGCAGTGTGGTGGAATGGCTCTTCTTATGGGGGAAAAACCATCGTGAGACCATCCATCTCTGGGCACAGTTGTCTTGAAGTGCCTCAGCTCTGAAGCCCGGGGAGGTTCTGGCTGTCCCCCAGCTCCCAGGAAGTGTTCAAGACCAGACTGGATTAGACCTTGAGCACCCTGGTCTAGGGGAGGGTGTCCCTGCTTATGGCAGGGGGGTTGTGACTGGGTGATCTTGAAGGTCCCTTCCAACCTGAACCATTCTGGGCATTTGTTGGTGTCACAACAGAGATGAGCAAGGGCATGAGAGGAGCTCAAATCATCGTGTTTTCATCCATCTGTTGATGAGGTTGGCGTCGCTTCTGTTCCCAGTACAGTACCAGTACTTCTCTCTACCTCTTTGATGATAAGAACAAGTTTAATGGAGAGAATAAGGATAGAATGGTAGGCTGTGGAGGTGATGAATGTGGGCCTGCCCTCCTGAAGGTGGACCTGCCCTCCTGAAGGTGGACCTGTCTTCCTGCTAATAAGGAGGACATAGTAACTTCTTCCTCCTCAGGATGTGTTGAACATTTCTTAACAGATTACATGAGAAGCAGGGGGTGGATCTCCAGTGGAGGATGTTCAGACAGAGACAGCTCATCTGGTCCTGTTTGAGGAGTGGGATTGGATTCTGTGACCTCTAGAGGTCCCTTCCAACCCCTAGTGATCTGGGTATCTGATCTGTGTGTATCTGGCTCAGGAGGTTTATGGCAGGGTTGGTTCTTTGACTCTGTACATGTACAGGATCTCTCCACATTACTGAGTTAAAACAGAAAGCATTCCTGTTGTAAAACTCATTGGTTTAGAGCAAATTTGGAGTGAGGGGGGACCTTATCCCTCTCTACAGCTCCCTGAAATGAAGTTTTAGTCAGGTGGCGGTCAGGTTCTTCTCCCAGACCAGTGCCAGGACAAGAGGGCAGGGCCTGAAGCTGCTGGGGGAGGGTTACGTTGGATGTTATAAAGCCCTTCCTCATGGAAAGGGTGCTCAGAGCCTGGACTGGACTGCCCAGGGAGGTGGTGGAGTCCCCATCCTTAGACATGTTGAAGGACAGCCTGGCTGTGGCCCTGAGTGCCCTGGTCTGGCTGATGGGGTGATGTCAGGTGCTGGGCTGGGGTGGATGAGCTCAGAGGGCTTTGCCAGCCCCAATCATTCTGTGATTCTGTAATTTGGGAAGCAGAACCACACAGCAAGATCCAGCCTCTTCTTTCCTATGGTATGTTGTCTGTAATGCCATCTCATGGCATAAAGATCTTGGTGTGCAGAGGTAGCTTTAGCGACTCCTTTGTTTTTCCAGGCTGGCGGACCTTGGCTTGAAACAGTTCTCTGTGGCTGAGCTGTTCACACGCATCTTCATCCCCACCTCCTTCCTCCTGGCGTGTATCTTACACCTTCACTATTTCCACGACCGCTTTCTCCAGCTGACTGATTTGAAAGCTGTGACCAGCAAACAGGACAACACTATCTACAGGTAAAGAAACAACGTGAATGGAGCCCTTGATGCTCTCTGTGGAAGAGCTGGGTTTGACTGTCTTGTCATACTCACTTGGAGTCAAAATCCACTGCCCTGCTAAAGAAATGGCAACCAAAGTGTCTGTCTTCCCTCAGTTTCCCCTCCACACTGAGGGTTTTCATGTTGGGGTTCATTTTCCAAGGTACTCATGGTGTTTATCTCACTGGCGTTGATCTTAAAGGCAGGAAGATGCTTAATCACCAGATCTGCCTTTTTGTTAGTCCTGTCAGTTGTAGGAAATAGGGTTCAGATGTGGTGTTCAGTGGCTGCTTTTGAGGGACACACGAAGACTGGGAGAACCAGAGAAGGCTGCTCAAGGTCCAACTTGACCTAGCATGGATCGAGGGTTGGGGCTTCTCCCATCTCTGTGGGCACTCTGGACCAGGCTCTCCCCACCCTCAGCAGCAGTCTCTTCNTGAGGGACACACAAAGACCGGGAGAACCAGAGAAGGCTGCTCAAGGTCCAACCTGACCTAGGATTAATCGATGGTTGGGGCTTCTCCCACCTCTCTGGGCACTCTGGACCAGGTTCTCCCCACCCTCAGCAGCATCAGTCTCTTCCTTCTCTCCAGTCTGAATCTCCCTCTTTCAGTTTAACCATCACCCCTTGTCCTGGCACAGCAGCCCCTGCTCTAAGTCCATCCCCATCTCTCTTACCAGCCCCTTTTATCCCTGAAAGGCTGCACTAAGGTCTCCCTGGAGCTTCTCTTCTCCAGCTGAATCCCCAGCTCTCCCAGCCTGGCCCCACAGCAGAGGGTACTGCCCTCAGAGCAGCAGTATTGAAGCCTGCACTGTCCCTGCTCCATCAGCTTCAGGTCTCTGCTGTGCTGAGGAGCCCAGAGTTAGATGATGCTCTGTAGTTCTAACTGAAGTTGCACACAACCTGAGTGTCTAAGCAGTGCATTAACAAGCTCAGACTTCTCACTGCATGGTGTGTTAAGCTGTCAGACTGTGCTTTGTTATGACACTGAGTTTCTCTTGGTCGACAGGAAAGTGCACTGTGTCCTATTTAACGGTTTCCTTTTCTCTCTCTCTCTCTCTACTTCATTTTCCATTCTCATCTCACGCATCCCTGTGCCTGCATCTCCCTCCTCATAGCCATGCCAAAGTCAATGGCCGTGTTTATCTAATAATTAATAGGTGGGTACTTTCATTCTTCCTTTCCTCTAAAACAGGTACAGCTGATCCTTTCTGTTACTGCTTAACTGCCTTAAACCAGAATATGTTCTTGCTGCACAGTACTGTGAAGTAGGGAGATAATGTTGTTCAGGTATCATAGTCTCCTAAGGCTGGTGAAGCACTCAGTGAATCTCTCCTGCGTATTTACACAGCGTGAGTTCCTCTCCCTGCTGGAAATTCTCCTCTCCCGTTCCCACCCCCCTCCAGAATCATTGGTGCTATTTGTAATTGGCTGCAGAGAATAGACTTGGTTGAGGAGGCTCTTCTCTCTCCTTTGTGTGTGCATGGGTAGATGCATGCCTGCATGAGCACACGGACACGCCGGCACGGCACACGGCCCTGTCTGCCTTATAAGCACCTACCAAAGGGATTTGGGTGCCAAGGTGTGGTATGTATCACGAGTTTTCCTGATTCAGGGGTCAGAGCACGCTGTGCACAGAGGCCACTGCGTGTGAAGGATGTTCATGGGCTGAGTTGGGTGCTCCAGGAGCCAAACTGCAAAAGCCCATGTTTCCACTGTCAGCATCTCTATAGAGATGAAAACAGTCCCATAAAGTAGATTTCTTTCAAAATATTTGACTGGAATAAATGTTGGGCTTTTAGTTCATCGGCTCCGAGAATAGAAGGACCTCTGAGTTTGTTATCGCTACTGAATGTAAACAGAACAGCCAAGGGGATCCCTTGTTTAGACATCTGGGACTACCTGCTCTAACGAGAAGCTAATTTATGTGTCATACTCACGCACCTTCTTCAAATGTCATCACATAGTGCTTAAAAGTTCAGCAGGGCTGGAGACCTGGTCTGTAGGAAGTCAGGGAGCAGTGAGGGCAGGCAAGCTGGGAGCCAAGCGCCATGGCCATGCAGGAAGGCTGGGCTCTCACGCACGGGGAGTCAGGAATGGGAACCAGCAACTGAGGGTGAGGATCAGATCTGGAGATGATAACAAGGGTCTGTCACAGCCTGGTGAGCTTCCAGCAAGTCACATAGCATGGTTTGGAAAAGACCTTTCGAGGTCATTTAGTCTCATCCCCTGCAGTGTGCAGGGCCATCTGCAACTGGAGCAGGTTGCTCAGAGCTCCAAGGTCCAACCTGACCTGGGATGGTTCCACAGATGGGGCTTTTATCTTCTCTCTGTGGAAAACAAATACTAATTGTAAAAAAAGGAAAACCTACCAATAAAGAAGGACATTCTGGAAGAAAACTTCCATGTAGACTTAACTTCCTGAGTAGTGGGGAAGGACTTCTCATGAAGCCTTGGATCTCCTCTGTGCTCAAGCCTTTGATACTGATAGACTAAGTGCCAACACGCTGAGAGCAAAGCCCGTGCTGGGCTCCATCAGGTATATATATTGCATGGATCCCCCTTTATAACCCAATCACCTTCCGGATCACCTGGATACGATGGGGAGTTAGATGAGTAAGAGTAAGATGAGCCCTCTCATAGGAAATCCTAGAGGGTGACTGCGTTTCCATCTGGTTTACACTGAGGTAAGACAATTACTCCTTGATTTACACCAGTGTGAATGGAGATTTTTTCTATTACAAAAGTCATTTGGGAAGATACCTGGTTAAAATTTGTCCCACTAGAGGGATAGTTTCCTTTCACAGGGCATTGCCTTTAAACAGGCTGGGCTCTCCTGGCTTACAGTAACTGGGGATCTCCATGATACTTTATCCCAATGAAAATTCATTCTCTCTTCTTTATACCTGACCCTCCTGTTGGATCTTTATCAGAGTTAGTTAATGTTTTTTTTGGGAATAGTATCATTTCCTCCTTTTATAGAGATTTTAGTATCATGTTGATATATTCCTTATCTTAAACAGTAATTGTAAGTATGATGGACAAACCTCCTACTTTAGGTAGCTGAAGCTGTTGAATGCATTCCTGACTCTAAGATTTTCAGATTATTGGAGAAGCAAATTCATCAGCCTGTCCATGATGAGAGATTGTAGTCACCGTTGCTATAGATTCACAGATTCCTAGACTGGTTCAGGTTGGAAGGGATCGTACAGATCCTCTAGTTCCAACCTCCCTCCCATGAGCAGGGACAGCCCCCCACAAGTCCAAGGTGCTCAAGACCCCATTCATCTATTTATTCCTAGAGGTTTTGGTGCTTGACTGCCTTGTTAAGCTCTTCCTTTTCTGCTTTCTGATGAGAATAATTCTACTTCAGAATTTTGCAGTCAAATTCCTGTCATTTCCCCCTCATCTGAGCTGAAGTTTCCATCGTGAAGCTCCCACAGCTCCCAAACATTTGACAAAGAGGTTCTGCTTGTTTGAGTTTCTCATTAACTGCTTGGCCTATGCTCTGAGTTTTTACGGATCAGATGGATAAATCTAGAGATTTGGGTTCTTGAACTGTAAAATTCCTAGTTAAAATGGGCAGAAGTTCCTGCCGGCATTTCACAACCCGAAAAATGGAGATGAATCCAAACAGCTCCTGGGGAAGAGAGAAGAAAATACCTGAAACCATAAGAGAAATTCTCTTTTCTCTGAATATGATACTAAGTCTAAGAAAAATCGAGACTAGAGAAACATTTTCATGTTAAACCTGCCTTTGTTAGTCTGAAAATTACTGATGGATTTCGCAAGAGACAGTTAGGAATCTACACATAATTCTCTGCAGGTTGTAGAAAAGAGAGAATGAATGATGCTGCCAAAGGCAGAGAAGAGAAAATATCCTGAAGCCACAGCCCTGGAATTGCTGGGTTTGTTTGTTCCCAAAGCTACAGCTGGAAGAATTTGCAAATTCCTTGGCTTCCCGGCTGCCTCTTGCAATGGGACGGAGGTGGAAATGCATTGACAGTACTCAGACACTCGTGATGGCTCGGCTGCATGGGACAGCACTGGTGTAAATAGGGCTCCCCTTTCCATCTGTGCTGCAATTCCGTGGTTCCTTATGGAAGCGCCCTGTGAATGTCACGATGGCATGCTCTTGGCATCAGAAGGCTTCTGCAGATGGAGTAGGAGAATGCTTGATGACTTGTGATTGACATAGCATGACTTGTTTGTCGATGACCTTCTTCTGTAACCCCTCTGTTCTCATCTCCCTTTTTCTTCCTGTTCCAATTACTTTGAGCAGCCTCAAGAAAAAATTACCCAACCACCAGAATGAGTAAGTCCCCTACGAAGTCATGAAATGTTTCCTCTTAAACAGTGTCATTTCATGCTTCTACATCTTAAACTCTGACCATTTTCTCCAGTGGGGGGAAAATGTCAAGTTTAAGGGTCAATAGCACTCATTGCTAACTAACCATTAGTATCTGAGTGAGAAGTAGCTACTAATACATTCCAACTCAATTTGCAGTGTGTGCTTGGAGAAAGTACCTGAATCATTAACTTTCCCACTTACTTCTAAGGCTTTTTCCATGAGCAGTTGATTTTTGTTCTAATCATACATCTCGAAAGAGAAAAAGACCTTGCTGTCCTTCCCGCCCGGTGTGCTGACGTGCTCCTGTTTGCCAACAGACTGGTCCACCAAGATGGGAGCCTGCCTGACATAACGATGATGAATTTAACAGCCAGCAGAGACAAGGAAGAGGATAAAATGCTGGAAGAGGCTGGTGAGAAAAGAATGGAAGAGCCAGAAGGGGAGGGAGGGAAAGGGAGGGTCGAAAAAGGCAAAGAAGAAGAAGAGAAAGAAGATGAGGATAAGGAAGATGATGATGAAGACAATGAATCGGAGGAAGAAGAAACTACAGGTAAGCTCTGCCTTCATTAACAGTGCCAACAGATGGTTCATTCCTGGTCATCCCTGCTCACTTCAGTCACCAGGTTTTCCTTCTGGTTTGACGTATGATATTTGCCAAAGGAGCCTCAACTGAGCAGGTGGCTACTTGTCAATTATTCAACAGGCTACGGTCGCTTCTAGGGGAGAACCCTGCTGTTCTATGGGATGCTGAGAGGGTGAAACCAAAATAAACCTCCTCTTATGCTCCTAGATGGTTTGGGTTGGAGTTCACCCCAGGTTATAAGATTTCCTTTTAGAGTAAAATCTCTCTCTAATCATAAAAGAATCACATACGTTTAATCTCCGGTACCGCTCCAGCCATCCCAGTGGCTTTGATTAATCATTGATGGGCACATTAGACTGTCATATTTTCCACTTCTGCATATGGACTGACTGCTGCTAGATAAACATAAGGATGCTGAAGGGCAGACGTGGGTAAAGCTGGTGTTGCCATCCTTGGTACAGCTAGGGTGAGCTCCACACGTGAAATATTTCTGTGCTCTGCTTGGAATTGGAGCTGTGAGCAAAAGGCCTAGAGAGGTATTCAACGCCCAAAGAAGCTGCTTAGGAAATGGCTTGCACTTTATCCCCATCCATGTGGTGCCTGGACATGCTGGGTGTTGGTTGGTAGCAGCTGAAGATGAGCCAGCATTTATCCAGGTCGTCAAGAAGGCCCATGGCATCCTGGCTTGTGTCTGCACTGGTGGGGCCAGCAAGACCAGGGCAGGGATCCATCCCCCTGGACTGGGTACTGGTGATATCACACCCTGACTATTGGATTGAGATTTGGGCCCCTCGGTCCCTTCCAGAAGAACATTGTTGGGCTGGAGTGAGTCCAGAGGAAGGCAGTAGAGCTGGGAAAGGGTATGGAGCACGTGTGCTCAGGAGGAGCGGCTGAGGATACAGGAGGGATTTAGGCTGGAGAAAAGGGGGCACAGGGGAGACCTTTTTATTCTCAACAACTCCCTGAAGTTCAGAAGGTTGGACTCTGGTGGTGGTTGGTCTTTTCTCCCAGATAACATGTGCTAGAATGAGAGAATATGCCTTCACATGACACCAGGAGGTTAAGGTTGGTGATGAGAAACAATTTCTGTCTCCAAAAAGTGGTCCACGCTGCCCAGGGCAGCAGCAGAGTCCCAGTGTCTGGAGGGTGTGAAAAGCCATGGAGATGTGGGGTGAGGGACTTGGATTAGTGATGACCTGGCAGTGTTGGGTCAATGGAAGGACTTCATTCTTCCAACCAAAGCAGTTCTATGATTCTATGATGAATCACACTCTAGGAGGGTGTGCTTTTACAAGGCAGCTTAGAGAACTCTGACATCTGTAGTGCAGGAGTCTAACCTCATGTGAGAAGGCTCCTAGAGTGCATGGAACTCTTTCAGATCAGCTGAGAAGCTTTCTGAGCAGCAGTAGTCTGTGCTTGCTGAGAACACACTGCGCCCAGAGCTTCCAAACATCAAACCAAATCCTTTTCTTCCTGAGCTGGGTAAGGGCCATGGCTGGACCATCAGAGATGTTGTCCCTGGATGGAATCCCTAAGCTTAGGTCCAAGAGACTAGAGGAGAAGAAAGGCTTCTCCTGGATACTAGATTCTTCTAGAAGCTAGAGCCCAAGAAAGGCTGTGCTAGAGAGGAATCAAATCAGAATTGGCAAGAGAAGCTACCACCAGTGTTTTAATGTGAGGTTTCCTTTTGGTGAATGTGAGTCAGAAGGCAGAGCATCACAGCTCCATGGACCTCAACCCCATTTTATCCTAACTAAAGCCATACATTTAAGCTCTTTCCCATCTGACTTTAAAGCCTAGAAGAGAAGAAGCTCATTCATGTCTATAGACACGTGATGGGTGGGTGTCAGGAGGAGGGACCCAGGCTCTTCTCAAAGTCATCTGAGGATAGGACAAGGGTCACTGGATACCAGCGAGAACAGAGGAGGTTCCCTCTCAATATCAGCAGGAACCTCTTCCCAGGGAGGGTACCAGAGCACTAGACCAGGCTGCCCAGGGGGGTTGTGGAGTCTCCTTCTCTGCAGACGTTCCAGCCCCGCCTGGCTGTGTTCCTGTGCCACTTGGTCTGAGTGATCCTGCTGTGTCAGGGGGATTGGACTGGATGATTTTTCGAGGTCCCTTCAGATTCCTAAGGATTCTATGATTCCATAAGCAGAAAGCTCATTGTTGTCTAGTGGAACACTCCTTTCAACAGAGCCTTTCTGGTTTTCTCCTCTCAATGATTCCGCTTGAACACATCTGCAGACTTGAGGAACAAGTGGCATCTGGTGATCGACCGCCTCACGGTGCTGTTTTTGAAGTTCCTGGAGTACTTTCACAAGATGCAGGTCTTTGTGTGGTGGCTGTTGGAGCTGCACATCATCAAAATCGTGTCCTCTTACATCATCTGGGTCACAGTGAAAGAGGCAAGTCAATACCCACTGTCAGCATGGGTCACGACCGAGGGACTGGAAAGGCATAGAGATGCTGAGGGAGGTGGTTTGGTGGGGACCTGGCAGTGCTGGCTTAACAGTTGATCTTGATCTTTGAAGGGCTCTTCCAACCCAAAGGATTCTGAGATGTTATCCCTGTCTTGCTCAAGGCGGCTGTGGGTGTCATCCAGGGATGGTGGGTGTAGAAAAGGGTTAGGAAGGAGTATCTGTGCCAACTCCTTAATCTTGGTCTGATGCAGAAGAAACGGAACCTTGGAAACATCTAAAGGAAAAGGGAGAAGCCCTGTTATTTATACCTGGGGTGTGAGTGCTCTGTGCAATTGCTTGAGCAGGACAGTGGGTCAGGATTCACTAAACCTTTTTTCTCACATCTTTGGGGGGAAAAGGTCAAGAGGCTAAAGGTGGGTTCCACACACACAGGGATCCCTTTCCTCTCGTCTTGGTTTCATGTGTGCTAAAGCAGCAGAGCCCGCCTGTGGTCCTTCGTGTTTCGTGTCTCGTTGTGGGGAGGGGGGGAGTTTTGTGGGCCTAATGGTATGAATTTTACTTCACTTTTCGTTTCATTTTCATTAACTTTCTGTTCTTCCTAAGCCAACTGTTAGATTTTTCCTTCTTCAGTTGCTGTCTGCAGAAGGATCATGATTTGGTTTTAATTCTCCCCTTAGTAAATTCATGGATGGCACCAAGTTGGGAGGGGGGAGTGTTGATCTGTTGGAGGGGAGGAGGATGCTGCACAGAGAGCTGGACAGGCTGGGTCAATGGGCAGAGGGCAACGGGATGAGGGTGAACAGGGCCAAGGGCAGGGTCCTGCACTGTGGCCACAAGAACCCTCTGCAGCTCCAGACTGGGGGATGAGTGGCTGGAGAGCAGCCTGGCAGAGAGGGACCTGGCAGCACTGGGTGACAACCGGCTGAACAGGAGCCAGCAGGGTGCCCAGGTGGCACCAAAGGCCAAGGGCATCCTGGCTTGGATCAACACTAGAATGGCCAGCAGGGCTAGGGATGTCATTTTCCCCTTGCACTGCACACTGGGGAGGCCTGGGGGCAGTTCTAGGTACCTCGATCAAGAGATTGAGAGCTGGAGCAAGTCCAGAGGAGCAATGAGGCTGGGGAAGGGACTGGAGAGAAAGTCTGATGAGGTGTTTAGCCTGGAGAAGAGGAGACGTAGGGGGAACCTTTTATCTCTCCACAACTCCCTGAGTGGAAGTTGTAGTCAGGTGGAGGTTGGACTCTTCTTGCAGGCAAGCAGGGGAGGATTAGGTTGGCTGTTAGGAAGCCCTTCTTTATGGAAAGGGTGCTCAGAGTCTGGAATGGACTTCCCAGGGCAATGATGGAGTTACCATCCCTGGAGGTGTTGAAGGACAGCCTGGCTGTGGCCCTGAGTGCCCTGGTCTGGCTGATGGGGTGATGTCAGGTCCTGGGCTGGGCTGGATGAGCTCAGAGGGCTTCTGCAGCCTCAATCATCCTGTGATTCTGTCTGGTTCATTCATTTTCCCATGTGTTTCTCCTTGTCCCTCTCTTTTGAAGGCTCCAATATTTTATTACTGTGGGACAGGTCAGACATTCTCAGTTCCCTCTCTCCTCCGTGTAATTGCCACCGTGTTTTTGTGTTTTCAGGTGTCTCTCTTTAACTTTGTGTTTTTAATTGCCTGGGCTCTTGCTTTGCCCTACGCTCAGTTTCGCCCCTTGGCATCGAGTATCTGCACCGTGTGGACGTGTGTGATCATTGTCTGCAAAATGTTGTACCAGCTCACGTCTATTGATCCCAGCACCTTTTCCAGCAACTGCACCTTGGTGAGTACCAGTCCTTATTAAAAAGGCTTCAGTGCTGCCTTCTTCAATGAGGAAGAGCAAACAGAAGCCTATCAAGTACTGAAAACTACATTCCACCTCATATGTTGACTACTTTTCCCTCCCTCAACCCCTTCAAACTCATTTTTTATCATGTCTTCCCTTTTTTAGCCAGGAGAGAATGAGACTAAGGTCAATCTAGAAGAACTCAAGACCTCAGTCCTCTACAGTGGCCCAGTTGATCCTGCAGAGTGGGTTGGATTGAGGAAGTCTTATCCCCTGCTTGTGTACTTAAGGGTAACTTCTTTATTTGTCCAGGATTTTGGGATGAAATTGAAGATTTATTAGGAATTTGAGATGGATTTGGGATGAAATTAGCAACTGTAAAGAGAGTCACTAAGGGCAGAGAGGGAAATGACACAGGCTGTTTCCAGAAGGGATTCAGCACCAGTTAAGATGATGGGGATGAAGAAGTGTGGCTTCCTGACTCAACTGTCTGCTAAAAACTCTATAAATGGATGTGATGGTCAGTGACAAATTAAGAGGTGCATAACTTACAGGGAACACCTCCCTGATGAGGAAAGGCTGAGGGAGCTGGGTCTCTTGAGCTTGGAGAAGAGGAGGTTGAGGGGGGACCTCATTCCTATCTCTAAATCTGTGAGGGGTGGGTGTCAGGAGGATGGAGCCAGGCTCTGCTCAAGGTCATCTGAGCATAGGACAAGGGGCACTGGGTGCCAGCTGGAAAAGAGGAGGTTCGATATCAGATGGAACTTCTTCTCAGGGAGGGTACCGGAGCACTGGACCAGGCTGCCCAGGGGGGCTGTGGAGTCTCCTCTGCAGACGTTCCAGCCCCGCCTGGCTGTGTTCCTGTGTGACTTGGTCTGGGTGATCCTGCTGTGGCAGAGGGATTGGACTGGATGATCTTTTGAGGTCCCTTCTGATCCCTAATGATTCTATTAAATGGTTGTCTTCTGGTTTTCTCTTGTTTGTTGCCAGTGAGGCACATTTCATTACTCCTGTTTTGATTAAAAAACCCTACTTGTGTGGAAATGTGCCAGTCCTGGGTGGACCCTCTCTTCA
>VZRI01003673.1:40793-67693 GCA_013397515.1 Upupa epops | reverse complement strand
CCAGAGGCTCTGTGTCCTTCTGGAACTGAGGGGCTCAGAACTGGACTCAAGATTCCAGATGTGGTCTCATCAGATCACAGTAGAGGGCGAAGAGAACCTCTCTTGATCTGCTAACCACCCCCCTTCTAATCCATTCCAGGATGCCATTGGCCTTCTTGGCCACCAGAGCCCATTGCTGGCTCCTGGTCACCCTGCTGGCTCCCAAGATGTTTGTAGCCCACTCCAGGCACACGATAGAATTCTTCCCTACCTTATTGATAGGGTAGAACCTGGAAACCGAGTAGGTTTCATTCTCAACTCAGATATCCTTCTGTAGGATCTTTATTGAAGGAAACTAAGCGTGAGCTAGTTAATCGTAGAATAGTTTATGCTGGAAGGGAGCTCAGAAGTCTTCCACTCCAACCTGCCCGCACAGACTGCGATGCCTCCCAACTAGACCTGGTTGCTCAAGGTCTCATCCAACCTGGCCGTGAACACCTCCAAGGAGGGGGCAGCCACAGCCTCTCTGGATAATCTATTCCATAAGCTCTGAAAATTTAAAAGACTACTCAAGGCAGCACTGATGAGAGTTAAATACAAATGTCTACATTCAGAGAATCAGGGAGCCATTTAGGTTGGAAAAGACGTTTGAGATCACAGTATCACAGAATTATTCAGGCTAGAAAAGCCCTCTGAGCTCCTCCAGCCNAACCCTCCCCTGGCAGCTTCAGGCCCTGCCCTCTCATCCTGCTGGTTGCCTGGGAGAAGAGATTGACCCCCACCAGAAGGTCCTCCCTAAGTCTCCTCCAGGTTAACCAGCCCCAGCTCCCTCAGCCTTTGCCTCCAGTCCCTTCCCCAGCCTCATTTCTCCTCTGGAGCAGCTCAAGCTCCTCACTCTCTTTCTTGAAGTGAGGGTCCCAGAACTGCTCCCAGGACTTGAGGGGAGGCATCCCCAGTGCCCCAGTCCAGGGTGATAATGCCATCCCTAGTCCTGTTGCCACACCAGTGCTGATCCCAGACAGGATGCCCTTGGCCTTTGGTACCACCTGGGCACCCTGCTGGCTCCTGTTCAGCCAGTTGTCACCTAGTCCTACCAGGTCCCTCTCTGCCAGGCTGCTCTCCAGCCACTCAGCCCCCAGTCTGCTGGGGATTCTTGTGGCCACAGTGCGGGACCCTGCCCTTGGCCCTGTTCACCCTCATCCCGTTGCCCTCTGCCCATTGCCCCAGCCTGTCCAGCTCTCTCTACAGCATCTTCCTCCCATGCAGCAGATCAACCCTCCCCACCAACCTTTCCTAAGGGCAGAATCCTCACGTCCAGCCATATTTATGGTCATTTCATTGCAAAGAGTTTGGCCAAGCAATCCTTTCAGAGATCTCTGGCTTCGTTGAGCTGTGTGTCTTATGCCAACAGCATTTAACCAGCGTCATACGCTCATTTCTATCAAGTCACAAGTAAACTGTGCCTCTGGTTTTATTTTTCTAAAGGGCACCCTGCCTCTTTAGGGAGACCTATCCCTTTTCAAAAGCCTCATGAAAATAAACACCTTGCCTTGTGGTTTTGTTCAGAACAACGATGTCAAAACAGCTCAAAGCTGTGATTTGTGAGTCTTCTCCTGTAAAATCTCAAGCTACGATGATTTGGAAGGAACGGGATATGGTCTCTTGTTTGTTCCCCACTGGTTTTGTAAGAAGAACTGCTCCGAGAGAGATGTTGACTTTGGCTTTTACTTATTTCACCCTCATTATTGAATGTCGTTAGGTGGCAACCCGTGTTGTGATATTTAAACAGTGAGCACTCTTGACGGTCTTGGCTGCAATAATGCAAAACCTTGTGGGAAGCATCACAGCCCCTGATCCTGCAAGCACTGGTTGCCTGCCATGGTGTGCGTCTCCGGCTCGTGGCACTGGCAATAGGTGTTCCCAGACTTACAGACTGGAAATAGATTGCTATTCCCTTTCCACCTCCTTTGAAACACTGGGCTATGACTGTGGCATTCTGCAGCCTCTGTAAATGGGTTTGTGGCTGTGTAAATATTGAAGTTGCTCAAGCTTGATGTTTTATGCCAATTCTGATGTTTTATTTGGAATTTTATTGTGATTTTTCCACCACTGATTTATTTTATTATACAGAAAGACCTCATTTTCTATATTGTAGGAGTTAAAACACCGTCAGGAGTTGGGGTTCAAGTAAAACAGATAGGAAACATCAGTGAGGGCTTCCTCCTGCACACTCACTCCCTCGCTTGTAGGCAGATATTTTCCCCCATGCTCCCTATAGAGCCCCACAAAGATCAGCAAGAGTTAGACCCATGTGTTTGGATGTCCTCAGCTCCTCCTGGGGCAGAGTTGTGTCTGATGTAGTGCAAAAGATGGTCCTTGCAGCTGTCCTGGGGTGCATTTTCTCTCTGGGCACAAGCAGATGATGAGATTATGATGCCTTCTCCTGCATGGCTCCACTTTTGCCTCCTGCTCTCATCCTACCAGGATAACCTGCAAGTCCTTTTTTTCAGGAGGAGAGAGACACTCCTTTTATCTGTCGGAAAGGCCAGTCTAGCCAGAGATGACCTTAGTAGTAAAACTTGGTCCTGGTAGTAAGCCTGTAGGTGACAAACACAGTCCTTCCCCCATTCTGATGTGTGCAAGAGTGCATTATTGCTATTCAATCATACCTCCCTCCTTACTCCTAAATCCTCCTGGGGCACTGTGTTCTATTACTGTGTTCTAGTGGCTCCTCAGGGACACCAGAACCTACAGCTTGTGGAGGAAGATCACTGTAGGTTTGCTCAAGCAGCCCAAACCTGACTGGGTGCTACTTTGAGCCTTTGCAGACCTTAACCCCACAGTAGAGGGTTTTCCTAGATGTCAGACCTTACCCTACTGATCTTCTGCATGGACAATTTCTGTTGCAGATGCACTTGTGTAGAAGAGAAGTGCTGACTGCTGGCTTTTCAAACACACTCCCCTTTGAAAGCAGTTCACACGGGCGTTCCTGGAAGCCCCAGTACCAAATACTGAATTCACTCGAGCCAAGACATTGCCAACTTTCATTTTCACCTCAGCTCAGCAATAAGAACTGCTGAGGTGGACTCTATCCTTCTCTAGGGAGTGTATTGATGATAAAAGTCATGACTCACTCACATGAGGCATGAATTCCATCTGTGAGGGGGTTGTTGGATGCAGAAGTCACAATCCAATAGCTTTTGGGCTCATTTCACGGGGTGAGGTTTCGACGGTAGTTGTGTGCTCATGTGCTGCCCAGAGGATCTGTGTAGACCTCCAGGTATGATTGAATCAAAGCAGTTGTTCCTTTTTCCAGAAGCCTATAATGAGGGTTAAATAGAATTCTCCGTATGAATACTATTCGCTCCAGACGGTGTGACGGACGTTTCGTCTGAACCAACTGCTCCTTTTATAGTATCTCAGCTTAACTGTGGAAATCGTTTACCACGTCTCACTGCTGACTGTGTAATGCTGTGATTTTGGTTTGTCTCTTGCTCCTGACCTTATTTTGTTCATTTCTTTCCATTCCCTTCTCCGGTCACGTAGGCCTGTTGCCATCTGAGAAATCAAACCATTGCTTCTGTTCAAGGATATAAGGCCTAGCTCAATCACTGTGCTCCTTCACTCTGTTGAGGCTTCAGAGTCTTTCTGAATCCAAGGGCAACAAATTGAAACTCATTTGCGATCACGTTAACAGAATCCAAGAGATTTCTTGTCGAAACAAGCCAAGGTTTTCCATTACCTCATCAGAGAGGAAATGTGTGAGGAAAGCATTAACTCCTGCCATCCCATCCCATAGTTTAAAGGATGCTTCAGCCTTTGAAAGAGAAGTTCTCTCTATGTTTTGCCCAGTGGTACCACGCACGTAAATGAATTTCTCTACCTGCTGGGCTTTTTCTTTTACCCCCTCCAACCCCCATCAGTTCCAAAGTCATTTGGACTGAACTACCTACCTTTGGGTGGTTTTGTCTCAAAGATTCAACCTCTGAATTTGATGTCCTGCAAGTTGTTTACACTTCTCACAGTGAAATTTCCTTAGTTGTTGAAGAATCCTCATTCATGCCCAACGTATCGCAGACGTAACATCAAATCAATTGCCTGAGACCTTTTCGTCTCTTGCTTCTCCTCTGTCTTCACCTCTCCTGGTTATGAATTCCTGTCTTGCCTGACTGGCTGTTCATAGCTCTCGGGGCAGTTGGGATCGTAACTTGGCCGAAAAATAAAGCAAATCTTTTGTTTCATGTAGTGGTCAGAAGTGGAAATTATTATTTGTTTGAGACGGATAGTGAAGAGGAAGAGGAAGAGGAGAAAAAAGAAGAGGAAGAGCCTCGAAAAAAGTCTGCGTTTCAGGTAATCTGCTTTCTACTTGGCATCTGGAAGGTTTGCCCTAACACAGCCCCATAGGTTGAAGCAGCCAGGACATCTAAAGGAGGTCAGAAAAGCACTGGAAATGAAACCTCCTGCCAATTTCAAATGCAGTTTCCCAGATTCCTGCAGGAACTGTGGGGGGAAATGTTTCCTCACTCCTCAGGTTAAGGATCTGAGCTGTATTTTTCCTGCATCGGGATAAAGACCAGCGAGGAGGTTGAGTTGTCTCTGGCACTGCCCGATGATGCTTCAGTGGTTTTGTAGTTTTGAATAGATGTTATCATCCCATGAAGAAATGATCCCTCAAAATAAGCAACTTCATGTGGGAATAAACAAACACAACCCAAAGCCATTCATTATATTTTTATTATAAGTAAAACCAAAGTCTTAATCAGTTTATTATCAATCTTTGTGATTTCCTCAATTTGTAAGGAGCTGAACATTTAAAATTATAAAAGGAGATCTTATAACTTTCCCCTCTGTCTTTTTCTGGATGGTGTTAACTGACCCTTTGCATTTTCAGTGACAGCTTGTGTGGAAGTAGATAGCTGGACTTTCCTAACTGGGTTACTGTATATAGTCTGCTTGATGCTAGGCAGCACCAGGTATCAAATCCACGGACTGAAACAGCTCAGTAGAAGAAGTTAGTGAAATCCTCATGACTTCAGGATCATTTTTGAACGATTAAAGTTTCATTTATTGACTAATTTTCAGAAAAAGCCCAGAGCTCTTTCAGGTCTCTATAGCAAGACAGCTGCGTTACTGAAAGCCCAACCCAGGCAAAGAGCAAGGAACAGCCTCCAGGCTCTTCCTTTCCTTCTGTGCCAAGAGTTTTCAAACAAAGCTTTTCAGGTTTACAGAAAGGAACGTTTGATTTAATTCATGGGTACAGTCTGCCTCGAGTTTGTGTACTGCATTGGTGACGACGTTTTGTGCTGCTGCCAAGCGCTCAGATTTGAAAGAGTTCTACACTTGAGGTCAGAAGCTAATAAGATTCCTTTGTTTACTCTGGGTTTTATGCTCTTTGCTTGTTTGGTCTCTTTTTTTATAGCTCAGTCTTGAGCTATTAATCTACAGCTGGAGAATCTGCTCTTCATTCCAAAACACTGGTCAGATGTTCAGTCTAGGTGACTGGTTCTGTAAAAGGATCACAGAATGATTGAGGCTGGGAAGGACCTCTAAGATCATCCAACCCAGCCCATGACCTAACATCACCACAATAAACTAGTCCAGGGCACTAAGGGCTGCAGCCAGTCAGTCATTGAACACCTGCAGTGATGGTGACATGAAGAGGTTGGATGGCTTCATGTAGGAGGATTCTGTTCGTAGAACAGAGTATTGTTTTACTGAGGTCATCATAGAAACATGAAATCATTAGGAATAAGAAGGGACCTTGAAAGATCACCCAGTCCAGTCCCCCTGCCACAGCAGGATCACCCAGACCAAGTCATACAGGAATAGATCCAGGCAGGTCTGGAACATCTCCAGAGAAGGAGACTCCACAACCCCTCTGGGCAGCCTGTTCCAATGCTCTGGTACCCTCCCTGGGAAGAAGTTCCCCTTATCCTTTAAAAACCTTACCTTACTTATTTTAAAACACCAGCAAAGTGATTTTCTGTGCGATAGAGCCTGCTAAAGAGCTAGGTTTGAAGTGCTGATGTCTTTTCTAAGTGTATTTTGTGTGCGGGAGTCACCTGTAGGGCTGACTTAGAGATTCCCTGTATGAGAGAATGCAGACAGATAAGGATGCTCTGTGAGCATTAGAAAAGATCGTTTCTATCATATTGCAGTCTATGAATGTAAATTTATACTCAATAATTAAATGCAATAATTCATGAGGTACTGTTTATTAACATTTTTCATGTTTCCTACTAATTGCTTTTGCTTTGTCCTTCTTTGTAGAGAGCTATTGGGAAATTTGCTTCGGCCATTTTAGCCTTGCCAAAGTCTGTCATTAAACTGCCCAAAACTATTCTTCAGTATCTAATCAAAGCAGGAAAGGTACTTGGCATTTCGTGAGTGCTCACTGTGTGACCCATCCCGTAGTTCATGATGGAATAGAAACCTCCGTGTTCTCATCTGCATTTTCCCTCTTATATGGACAGTGTCAGAGAGTCACAGAATGGTTCAGGTTGGAAGGGACCTTAAAGATCATCTAGTTCCAGTGAGTAGGGACACCCCTCATCATACCAGGGTGCTCAAGGCCCCAGCCAGTAATGATAAGGCTGGAAAAGACCTTAAAGATCATCCAGTCCAACCTAAAATCAACCATGTAAACCTAAAGATCTGCCATCTAGCTCATGCCACTCAGCACTTCATCCAGCCTAACCCTGAACACCTCCAGAGACAGTGACCCAACCACCTCCGTGGGCAGCCCGTTCCAAAATTGGATCACTCTCTCAGTGAAAAACCTTTTCCTAATGTCCAGTTTAAACCTCCCCCAATGGAGCTTAAGACTGAGACCCCTTGTCCTGTCTCCAGTGTCCAGGGNGACCATTCTGTTTATCTATTTATAAGTGCAACCCCAGAGAGAAAATGCAGACCCCGATTCTCATTCTCTTCTGCTCCTGCTCAACAAATGGTCACATCCACTTGCATGATGTAACTGGTGGCCACCGTGGCGACTGCTCTCAGGAAGCTGGCAAAAGTTTTATCCAAAAGTTCTGCTCCAAAATAATTTCTAATTCTCGGCGTTTCTGGCCTTCACCATCATAAAACAAAACTTCACTTAAACCTTTGGCATCTTCTTGCTTGTCCTCCTTGAATTCATTCAGCAGTTCCTACCTTTGAGCACTGAGAGCTACAGATGGAGCCTAGCAGCTCCTAAGACTGAAAGGTAAGCGTAAGGTTTCTCCACTGACTGTTCACCAGCAGATGCTGGCAGTGTTGACCTTCTGTAGGTGATACCATAGAATCACAGGATCATTTAGCTTGGAAAAGATCTTTAGGATCATCCAGTCCAACCCCAAACCCAACTGTCCCAAGGCCACTGCTAAACCCTGTCCCTGAGCTCCACATCTCCATGATTGTGAAACACAGCCAGGGATGGTGATTCAACCCCCTTCCTAGGTAGCCTCTTCCAAGGCCTGAGGACACTTTCCAGGGAGAAATTTTTCCTCATGGCAAATCTAACCTTCCCCTGGTGCAGCTTGAGAAGAGACCAACCCCCACCTCACTGCACCCTCCTTCCAGGTACTTGTAGACAGCAAGCCAGGCTATTAGTTCACTTCAGCATCACCACTCGCCCAGATGACCCTCATCAGGAAACACCCATTGCAAAACAAAGACAAACTAGTGCCTCTGTTCCCACATATTTTCTCATCACTATGTAGAATAACAGAATCACCTGGTTGGAAGGGACCTTCAAAGGTCATCCAGTCCAACCCCCCTATCACAAGCAGGGCCATCACTCACCAGACCAGATTGCCCAGAGCCCATCCAGCCTGAGCTTGAATGGCTCCAGGGATGAGACCTCCACCAGCTCTCTAGGCAGCCTGTTCCAGGGATCCCCCACCCTCATGCAAATCAATTTCTTCCAAACTATGAATAAACTAATCAGAAACATTGCTGCTCACCTCTCTAAGAGGCAGTTCCAGCTTCACTGAGATACCACGTGTGTTCCAAGCATTGCCTGCCTGTATGGTCTTGTGAGCTGTAAGAGCTGCTGTGCTCCTGTGCTGCTTTCACCCTCATCCCTGCACCCGTGTGCTGCCCTGCCCTGCATCTCTGACCAGCCTGTGTTGCTTAGAACAGAATGCAGTGCCAGCTGAAGGTGATTCCCATTCTCCAATGAAATCCATGAACAGAGCATCTTCTGTCCTGAAGAGCCATGGAGAAGATTGCTTCATTTCTGTTCCTCACTTCTTTTTCGTTAGGGGTGGTGGGTGGGAATGAGTGTTGTTGCTTTTATTCCTGCAAACGTCCTTCCTTAGGGGTTTTTTTCAGTTCTTATTTACTGTGATAGCCTTTCTAAATATTTTGAGCCAATTCCATGCTTCCTGTAATCAACAACCTGTTGATCTAAGCGAGTGCTGTGAGCACTATTTGGGTTCCCCCCCCAAAATAATCCCTTTCTGTGGGTAAGTATCGCTGTCTTAAAACTGGAATAAGAGTGGCAGAAGGATCTGTGATTTCTATGAAGCAACAGACGCAGCCATGGTCACGGTCAGGATGAAAGTGGAGGAACTCCTGACTGTCAGGTTTGGGAGCCTTCCCCTGGGAACTGCAGAGAGAAAATCCCTACAGTACTGAGGTCTCTCCCTCTCACTGTAAAATGATAAAGTAGAACATGAAATGAAAGAGAGTGGAGCTCGTAAGAACAACAGGCTGTTAATTCCCCAAGTTCAGAGAGTTTTATGGGTTCTAATGAGCCCCAGTTCACCCGCAGGTGTTTTCACACTGGGATTTCTAAGCAAAACTCAGTGGATCAGCAGGGGAGTCACTGGGTTTGGGATCCCAAATAGTTCCTTACCCCTGCCGATCTGAAGGAGGTTACTCAAACGGTGTAGTCCCGCTTGGGGCTTTGCCTATGGCTTCCTCTGAAAACAGGAAGAACCTTGAAATAAATGGGTTTGTTCCTTCCAGTTTGTTTATCAGGCCTGGATTACTGACCCTAAAACAGCCCTGCGACAGAGGCGCAAGGAGAAGAAGAGCTTCGGTAAAGAGGAGAGGCGACGGCGAAAAGGATCTGGGGATGGTAGGTTGGGGTTTTGTTTGACTGTTGATTAGACATAGATATGTATTAGAGAATAGATATTCTCTAATATTAGATATAGCTAATAAATATAATAATATATCTAATATATAATATTACATAATCTATTAGATTATCTAATTATATTCGATAATATTAGATAACATTATATTAGCTATAGATTGCCTGTATATTAACTGGAGTGCATGCTGTTCCTGGTAGTGAAAAGGACTGAGGTTTAGAGGGCAAGTTCTGGCTAAGAACTGGATAAATGACCCTGCCTTACTCAGTAGTTCCTAGAATCATTCAGATTGGAAAAGACCCTTGAGAACATCAAGTCCAAGCACTAACCCTACTTCACCAAGTTCATCGCTAGAGCAGTTCTCTAAGCACCATATCTAAACTATCTTTAAACACCTCCAGGCAGGGGGACTCCACCACCTCCCTGGGAAGGCCCTGCCAGTGCTCNCAGAACTGAACCCAGGACTCAAGATGAGTCCAAGGGTAGTCCAACCTCCCTTCTCCTGCTGATCACTCTATTCCTGATCCAGGCCAGGATCCTATTGGCCTTCTTGGCCACCTGGGATTCTGATGTCCTTTAATTCTACATTGAGGGAGGCAAAGAGAGAAGGAGCTACAAGTGTTTTCCATGGAATTGCAAACAGTCCCAGAACTTTTTCCAAGCAGTAGGAGCCATCACATTGCAGTAAAACACCAGCTATATGAAATCATCTGTGGAGGCAGGAGTGCTTGCAGAAGACAGCCCTAACTCCAAAGGCATAAGTTTATAAGTCAGATAACCTAGGGGTTGACAGCATTGCTCCGGCATATAGGAAAGTCCACCCTCACTGCGTCTGCAGACAACACACAGTTTGGTGGATATGGATCTGCTGGAGGGTTGGGAGGCTCTACAGAGGGACCTGGACAGGCTGGCTGGATGGGCTGAGCCCCAAATATCCAAGAAGCCCTAAAATCACAGTGAATTCAGCAGAAGGAAAACCTACAGATGTTCGTAGGGTTTTGCAGGCACTGTAACATCGGGGATGGCTCTGAAAAGAGTCAGTCTATCGAGGGTTCATATCTCTTCATCTTACTCTGAAGTAAAAGCACGTGAATGTTTCAAACCAACTGTGCTGCTGCATTTCTACCTGGAGGTTTGCTGGGTCAGAGGCAGGAGAGGATCAGAGCATTAATTGCGTTGCTCTTCTTCACAGAAGGTGAAGACATGAGCTTGAGTGTGAGTCAGCAGTGATAGAATCATTAAGGGTGGAAGGGACCTCCAAGATCAAGTCCAACCATCAACCCAACCCCACTGTGCCCACTAAACCATGTTCTCCAGTGCCACTTCTACACATTTTTGAACAGCTCAAAGAACAGTGACTCCATCACCTCCATGGGCAACCTGTTCCAATCCCTGACCGCTCTGTCAGTGAAGAAATTTGAAGGGGAGGCTCCCATCCCCAAACACCTTTGCTGGTAGGGTTTACTGTCCCTTCACTTCAGTCCTTTTGAAGTGGAAATGTGCTTCCTGGTGCTAGATGAGGACACAGTCACTGCTGCTTAGTAGCATTCTCTGTCTTGAATGCCATTTACACCCTCACTTCTATAGGGCTGTAGGTGTACGTGCTCATTTCAACTCTTTATTTCACTAGACGGTACCGACGCGGACTGTGAAGACAGTGAAGAGGAACCCGTCAAGAAGAAATCTGATGGGCCAGGTATGAAGGCACAAAGGGGGTGTCTCTGCTGTGAGCACTGACCGCTCTGTCAGTGCACGTCACCAGGGACATCGGCACTTATCACAGAGACAGAGGCAGGGATCCCGAGCTAGTGTAAACATCACTAAATCCACTCCAGGCTGCGCAGTGAGAACTTTGTAAGTACTTTCAGGGTTTCAATTGCCAGATTTACAAGTCCTCAGCTTAGGATTTTCTGCTTGTGAGCTGCTTCTTGCTGCCCTCATTCCCCACACACTCCAGTGAATATGTCTATAGGCTCAGACTTTACCATTGAAGCAGCTGTAGCAGTGGTATCGCATTGTGGGGGTCCTTGTGTGGATCTCCACGCGTCGCCACCAACATCGTTGGGCAGAGACCCCAACAGGATCCCGGGCTGCGTCAGGAGAAGTGTGGCCAGCAGGTCGAGGGAGGGGATTCTCCCCCCTACTTTGCTCTGGTGAGACCCCACCTGGAGTGCTGAGGCCAGTTCTGTAGCCCTTATTGCAAGAAGGATGTGGAGGTGCTGGAGCGAGTCCAGAGGAGGGCCACAAGGATGATCAGAGGGCTGGAGCACCTCTCCTATGAGGCCAGACTGAGAGAGTTGGGGCTGTTCTGTCTGGAGAAGAGAAGGCTCCCAGGTGACCTTAGTGTGGCCTCCAGTAGCTGAAGGGGGCTACAAAAAAGCTGGGGAGGGGCTTTTTAGGATCTCAGGGAGCAACAGGACTAGGGGTATGGAGCAAAGCTGGAGATGGGGAGATTTGGGCTTGATGTGAGGAGGAAGTTCTTCACTGTGAGAGTGGGGAGAGCCTGGAATGGGCTGCCCAGGGAGGTGGTTGGGGCCCCGTCCCTGGAGGTGTTTAAGGCCGGGCTAGATGAGGCTCTGGCCAGCCTGCTCTAGGGTGGGGTGTCCCTGCCCATGGCAGGGGGTTGGAACTGGATGATCCTGTGCTCCCTTCCAACCTGAACCACTCAATAAATGAATCTATGAATTCAAAAAAGTACTAGGGGACCTTCGAGTGACCTTCTGACCCCTGAAAGTCTCCTCCAGGCTAAACACCCCCAGCTCCCTCAGCCCCTCTTCATCAGCCTTTCCCTCCAGACCCATCCCCAGCCTCGTTGCTCCTCTGGATCCACTCCAGCTTCTCAATCTCTTTCTTGAAGTGGAGAGCCTACAACTGCCCCTAGTAGTCAAGAGGATGCTTCACCAGTCCTGAGTACAGGGGGAGAATGACATCCCTAGTCCTGCTGGCCACAGTATTGCTGATCCAAGCCAGGATGCCATTGACCTTTCATGCTACCTGGACACCCTGCTGGCTCTTGTTCAGCTGGTTGTCACCCAGTGCTGCCAGGTCCCTCTCTGCCAGGCAACTCTCCAGCCACTCAACCCCCAGTCTGTAGCTGCAGGGGGTGGCTGTGGCCAAAGGGTAATGGTTTAGTAAGGATCATGATGATTTGTCCTAGTTGGACTCATTGATCTGAGGTTGCTGATGACCTTATTTGAAAAAATGAGATGTTTTGGAAACAGTAAAATGCAGAGAGTTATGTTCAGGTGGCAGGGAAACAGGGAGAGATTCAACAACTGGTTGGATGAGGACATTGAGGTTTAGTGGCAGGGAGGTGTCTCTGCCCACAGCCAGGTGGTGGGAACTAGGTGATCTTCAAAGTCCCTTCCAGCCTAAACCATTCTGTGACTGCTTAGGCAGGTTGGACTTTAAAACTAGGATCAAACAGAAAACACCAACCCTGTGCAGAGAGAAAGGTGCCCAAGGGAAGATGCCAAGGTGGGGGTTCAGCTGAACACACTGGCTGAGGAGCTGGCGATGCCTAGATCTTTGGGTTTCTATTTGCAGACCGGGGCATGCAGCAGCTCTCTAAAACCAGGGGCTGCTTATACAACTAATGATTGCAGGAGCAGGGAGTTACGGGGTGGAAAAAGAGATTCCAGATGATAAATCTAGACTCACAGGCAGGAAAATGTCCCAGCCAGCCAAAAGGCTTCCAGCCATCATCAGAGATTGCTTGCTAACAGAGATTCTTTCAGCCTGGGTGATGATGACGATGATTATTAGACAACAAAGGAAAACAGGATCTAAGTCTGAGGATTTGAGTTCATTAACTCGCTGTTGCTTTTGCTCTCCCTTTAGATAACATCATCAAGAGGATATTTAACATCTTGAAGTTCACTTGGGTCCTTTTCCTGGCAACACTGGACAGTTTTACAGCCTGGCTGAATTCCATCTCACGGGAACACATCGATATCTCCACTGTGCTGCGGATCGAGCGCTGCATGCTGACCAGGGAGATTAAGAAGGTAACTCCTTTGGCCTTTTTTTTTGCCTGCTAATACCATTTTAAGGAGAAAAAAAGTAGGATTGAATCACATCTATGTGTGTTATACAAATCGGTCTGGACTCTGTTACTGGTTTCTAAATATAGAAGGGATAAATGACTATAAATTTATTATCTGGACATGAAATTAATTATCAAAAACACTTCATTGGGAGTTTGATAGAAGGATTTGGCTGAACCACTCAGGTGATAAAACTGTGGTTGTGAGGGGATGGGATAGATTCAAGCTGACAGGAGATATCATGGTGTGGTTGAATACTGGTTGCCCAGGGAGGGAGTTGAAGCCCCATGCCTGGAGATGTTCAAGGAGAGGCTTGACAAGGCTCTGGGCAATATGATCTAGTTGAGGATGTCCCTGCTCTCTGCAGGGGGGTTGGACAAGATGATCTTTGGGTGATTCTATGATTCTGTGATTTTTAAAGAGCTCTAAGACAACATTGGTTTACCTATTTCAGTCTTACTGTAGGCCAGTTTACCTTGGAAGTGACTGACAACATACAGGCATCATTTTCCTCACTTGCTATGGATCATAGAAACACAGACTGAGTTGGGTTGGAAGGGACCTTGGAGATCACCCCATCCCAACCCTCTGTCACAGGCAGCGACACCTTTCACTAGACCAAGCTGCCCAGACCCCTATCCAACGTGGCTTTAGACACTTCCAGGGATGGAGCAGCCACAGCCTCCCTAAACTGCCCAGGGCAGTGGTGGAGTCCCCATCCCTGGAGGTGTTTAAGGACAGACTGAATGTGGCCCTTAGTGCCCTGCTCTAGCTTATTGTGATGATGTGAGGTCTGGGCTGGATGATCTTTGAGGTCTTTTCCAGCCTCAGTAATTCTGTGATTCTGTAACTTGGTTGATCTTGAAGTCACAGAGAAAGAACAAAGCTCTTCAGTGAAGTTTCCATTGTTTTCCTGCTGTATCCATCCTTCCTAAATAAATCCTTATGCTAGGACACGAGTGACAACCAAGATCAGTTTGCACATCACCCAGTCCTCAGTTTTCCCTACTGCCCACTGGTAAAGTGGATGATTATTCCCAGAGTCAGTGGATCTACCTGCAAGTGTTCTCTGCAAAGTTGCTCAAGTACAGGTTGAGTCATGGTCCCATCTCTCAGCTCATAGTCATGCGCAGTGGTCTGTGGTCCACCCAGCAGGGTTTGTTGGCTACAGATAGCCACTTGCATTACTCCTGTTTTACTTGAAAACATTGGGTGGCATTGGCTTGATGGTTGGACTTGAGGGTCTTGGAGATCTCTTCCAACCTTAATGATTCCATGATTCTAGGAGAACCCAATGCTTGGTACCATGGTGATGTAAATCATGGAGTCATGGAATATTTTGGGTTGGAAGGAGCCTTTCTAGTGCAACACCCTTGCAGTGAGTAGGACGTCTGCAACCAGAACAAGTTGCTCAGGGCCCCAAGGGCCAACCTAATGTGGGATGGTTCCAGGGATGGGGCTTCTTCCACCAAGTCAAAATCTGACTCTGAAAAGGAGCTACTGCTAAGAGGTTATGATTTACTAGGAAGCTGTTTGCAGTCCTTCATCTGTTCTTTGCCAGATGATGGGAGAGCCCAGTTCCTCAGAGACTGCACCTCCCTCCTGCCATCTACTTCTACCTTTACTCTCCTGCCATCTACTTCTACCTTTACTCTCTTCCACAGGGAAATGTTCCAACGCGGGAGAGCATCCACTTGTATTACCAGAACCACATGATGAAACTTTCCAAGGAGTCACTGGACTCAATTGATAAAAATCCCACTCAAGCCTCTGGTTTGCAAGCGTCCGAAAGAATGGACAGTTTAGATTCAGCAGCTTCTCGTGACAGTATCTCCAGGTATTGATTTAATTTCATTGTGTGAAAGACAGATCATGCTGTAGCTGTGATTTTAGATGATGTCGAAGTCCTGATGAACTTCCTAATCACTGCTGAATCCTCTTTTTGGTTTATTCATAACATTTTAATAGTGATAACTCTAGCATGTGTTATTATTCTACTATAAGTTATTATTCTTGAGTGGGGGGCTCACATGTTGCCTTAACTCCTTTTCCACTTCTTGACTTACCCCATTGCCTTCTGTTTCCCTTAGAACCAGAGTCATTGACAGGGATTCTGGGGCTGTAAAAAGTAATAGGAAAAATAAGCCTGATGAGGAAGCTTATGGAATTCTGTTTCAGGACTTCAGATGTGAGGAACAATCACTCACTGTGTGCTGGGTTAAAGGAAAAAACCCCCAAAATCAAAAGGAAAGGCATTCAAGGTTCAGCTTCTTGGGTGAGCAGTTCTGTCCAGCTGAAAATGGCAAATGCCCTTCCGTGCATCAGTACTCCCACGGACTTGGAGCAATCCCAGAGTCTTCCTCAGCAGCAAGCTGTGGCAAGGCTTCCCTTCCTACTGCCCTGTTCATCAGGATGGCCAGCCCTGTCAGCCAGGAGGACTCCCTCCTCCTTCAGGGGCTCGGGCTTCCAGCTGTTTTCCCTGTTCAAGGCTAGCTCATCCATCCCAGCATCTCCAGGCTTGTGACGATCAAAGTAACTGCTCTGCTCACCACAGGGAAGAATCAAGCTTGGTGGTTCCTCTCTGCTCCCAACCTTCCTGCTTTGGCATGTGGATGGGGGGAAAGAGACCCACAGCCAGGGCTTGGCTGCATGGCTGCCCCACAGGGCTCTGGGAGAGGGGAAGAGCTGAAGAGAGGAAGAGAGAGAGAGATTGAGAGAGAGGGAGAGGTAGATGCTCAGGACCTGTAATGAGAGGAAGCAAAGATGAGTCTGCTGATGGGATGACAATGGCTTCTCTTTATTGGGACATCCTCGCACATCTCTTCCTGCCATTACAGAAGAGATTTTAAACTTTCTTAGGGGTGTGAAACGTTTTACACTTCACAGGAGTGATTTTTCTGTTGGACTGCCCAGACCAGGGCATTTTGCATTTCAAAGTGAGGATCTCCAGGAGTGTTGAAACAAGCTGTAACATACCAGATGATCACCTTAAATCCCTTTGATCATGGAAAACTTGTGGGAAGGGGTAGAAGAATTCTAATCAACCTTCTGGTTGTCTTTCCATGATTGCCCTGCACAAAAGCCTATAGTGGGTATTAGGAGGATGTGTCTGGAAGGGCACAGGGCCACAGGAGCACAGAAGCTGTTCCATTATATAAATACATTTTCCTTAATACTTAGAACAAGATTTACTGTAGGTATCTGCTCACAGCGCTGTCACAAGAGAATGATCAAACAAGAAAAGAAAAGGGAAAGAGGAGTAAAGAGAGGAGGGCAGAGAGAGATGGTGGGGGGAGGAATATACCACCACAGGAGAGCTCTCGCCTAGGTGTCCCTTGGATCCTGGCAAACTGACAGCATCCCGCTGGCCTTATTTGATGATCGATTGGTCTTCGGTGTGGGGGCTCCTTGTGCAGCTTCTTTCTGAGAAACTAATTAGATGAGTCCATCTAATACCTTGTCCCCTGTTCCCCACCACCACCTCCTTTCCTGAGGAGGGAGGTTCAGGGATCCTCTTTGTAGTTGAGTACTTTATTCTCATTTCCCAAAGCTGAAGCTGCTGTCTCTTGTCTCAAATTCTTAGTTGAGTTAGTTGGTGCTGAACAGGGAGTTCTCTGTGATGACTCAGTGCTTACAGTAGAGCTCTCTGCTCTGCTTAATTAGTCAGTGATCTCACAGCTTTGAGAATGCAGCATCTCATAAATCTTTGTAGAGTCGAGTACCATTGCCTTACCAGCTCCCCTCGTTAAGCAGTCCTGCTTTCTCAGTGTAACGTCCCCAGGCAGTGTAGAGTCAATAATCAATAGTCAATAAGTTCAGTCAATGACACCCCAGAGAGGGCCTGGTAAATTCTCAAGGCTGAGAACATTGTAGTGCTGGTGGGCTGCATAACTCCTGCCTCTCTGTTCTTGGAGGAAGGGGAGAGAAGGCTGGTTTGCAATAAGGCCATGTTGAGATGACAAAGGGACCTTCGTTCGGGTGCTCACAAGCTCCAAATTTCAACAATCAACTGTCCCCATCAGCTGCAGGAACTATAAATTTCTTGTGGAGCTCAGGGCTGACCCTTCTAATCTTATCTAGTGCTGCAGTTCTTATCCTAGGTAAAGTTCCCAAAGGAATTTCGTGGGCTGAGGGGGACCTCACTGCCCTCTCCAGCTCCCTGAAGGGAGGCTGTGAAGGGGTGGCTGTTGGCCTCTGCTCCTTGGTGCCTGCTGACAGAAGCAGGGGCACTGCTCTGCAGTTGAGGCAGGGGAGGGTCAGACTGGCTCTGAGGCAGAGATTCTCTGCAGCCAGAGTGGTTGGGCACTGGCAGGGCCTTCCCAGGGAGGTGGTGGAGTCCCCCTGCCTGGAGGTGTTGAAGAACCCTGTAGCCATGGTGCTTCCTGCCCTGCTCGAGTGGCAGCAGGGTGGGGGTCAGGTTGTGTTTGTCAGTCTCTCAGGGACTGAGGGGTTGTGTTGGGGTGGGGATGGTTGGACTGGGGGATCTGGGAGCTCCTTTCCAACCAGGATTGTTCTGGGATTCTGTGATCCCTTGTGGGATTTTCCCTTTTAGTGCTGCCACTAGTTTGTCTGTGCAGTAGTCAGAGGATAGTGGGTATTTGAGGTGGAACTGTTTTATCCTGATGTACCAATACTTTGATGCATCTTAGAGGTGAAGTGTGTATGGGCCAGGGGTAGAAGAGACTGACATTGTTACTTATGCTCTTTGAAGGGCATCACTGAAAGGAACAGGAGGTAGCATGGCAAAGCATTCACTGCTCTGTATTTCCATTTGAATGATGAAGTTCTCATTAGGTTGAAGAGCTTGTAGTAGGGAGTTGAATCAGCTGGAAGGGTTCCTTCCAACCCAAAGCATTCTGCATCTGGGAATTTAGTAAAACCAGTTGACTGTCTTTATGAGACTTGACCTGTGGTGATGAAATAGCAGCCAGACACAGTGTGACGTGGTCTGGGTGATCCTGCTGTGGTGGAGGGATTGGACTGGATGATCTTTCAAGGTCCCTTCCAATCCCTGGTGATTCTATGATTCTATATCCAGGATGCAGAGTATCTGCTATTTCAGGATATCCAAAGTTTGCATCCCGTTCAGTTTGTATTCGTTTTCATCCATCCCAAATAGCCTTCTCCATTCCCAACTCTACCTCTATGTAGGCTGCCGGGGTGGGGGATGCTCCTGACCCTCCTATAAGAGCAAGCATTCAGCTGAGGTCAGGGACCGCACTGTGTGTTCTCACCAGATGGGAGAATAGGGCTTGAGCAGAGAGTACTGGAGAAACAGTGTTTTTTCTGGGATTCAGGAGAAAGGATTAAAAAGAGTCCCAGCCTGGGGCTGGATCCCAGTCTGAATTGAAAGCCTGAGTGATAGGAATTGTTTGGGTCTTTGCCTGTGGTTGTAGGGTGTGCTCTAGTTCTTAAAGTTAATGCCAGCCCATGGCCTTGGAAGAGGCTGCCCAGGGAGGGGGCTGAGGCACCAACACACAGGCAGACACGATGTTTCAGGAGATGGTTTAGTGGTTCAGAGTTGTAGGGTGGACGGTTGGACTTTGTGATCTTGAAGATCTTTTCCAACCTCGATGACTCTATGATTAATATGAGTTTTAAGGAAAGATTTTCACGATACCTTTGGTTTATCCTGTGATTCTATATCTTAGTGATGCTTTTCTTCAACTTTAAGAGCAAACTCCTCATTCCATTCTGTCAAAAAGACCATCAGTGAGTGCAGAGCTAATTAACATCTCCTACTGTCCATGCATTTTGCTCTTTTCCTCCCCTTAAAGCATTTATTGCACACCATCACCTCATGCCAGCAGGTTTCTTTTCCTCCCTCCAAGCTAGCAACACCAAAGAAACACGGAAAGCACTTCCCTTCTGACCTCTTTCCCAGTTCCCTGTGCCCCTGGACAAACACAAGGCTTGCCAAGGAAGCAAATCCCCTGCTGTGTAACACAAATGGACTTAAGAGAAGAGAAGTACAGTGTAACTCTTGCATTTTGGGGTCCTTTCTTCCCTCATTCTACCTGAGAGGCTCGGATAGGTCAGTGCATGTGTTAAAACACCAGGTCCCTCAGCTCATTTCATGTTTTCCAAGGGGTTTTTACAGGAGAAATCACTCTTTTACCAACCATGTGTCGTTAATGTATTTGCTTCTTCCTGTTGCTGTGTTACGTGCTCGTATTTAATCATGTACTTTCTTCCTCATAACTCATCCAGTTGTTCTTCTTTCCTCCAGTAATTCATAACTGCTCGATGTATGGTGTATGTCTCTGGTGTCCTGGTGGATTTGATAAGTGGAAGGAGATAAGGATTTATGGTATCTGTTCTGCCTTTCGGGATGTGCATGGCACCAGTTCTGAATTCACGTTGGAGTCCTGATTGAAATAAATGAAGACTTCTGGAAAGAATCATCAGGGCTCGCTACTCAATATCAAAATAAAAGCCATCCCATGTGGAGCAGGTTATATTTGGCACGTGTGAGTGGCCAAGTAACATATCCGATTTGGCTCTTTGGGTCGGAAAGAGGATTAGCCAGTGCCTGACAGCTATTTTTCTATTTGTGGAATAGCAGTCGATTCAGTTTTCAGGGCTTTTTTAGGAAATTGGCTTGTACCTGTGTAAAAAGGTTCAACACAGAGCGTCTATGGTTGGACTTGGGGATTTAGGAGCTCCTTTCCAACAAGGAGTATCCTGTGATTCTGTCATTAATAAAATCGAATCGGTAGAGGAGCTCACATCCCAACCCAGGTCTGTGGAAACAATGAAAATAAAACCTCCTCACATTTGCACATCGATGCCCCTGGAGAGCCCCTAGAGCTCTGCGTTGGCTTCACGTCTGTTTGAGTAACAAATAGACGGTCATCAGCCTTCTATAGCCCCTATAAGACCATGAGCAATGCCTTCACGTGGTGACTCCAAGCAAATCCTTATCTCCTCTCTGACCTTTTCTTGTCTCTGTTGGTGTTCCACTGCATGGCGAGCATATGTGTTTACTGAACCATGTACTATCATTTGTATTTAACACTGTCTTTATAACTGTTTGCGCTGCTAGCTGCTACACTGAAGCAACCATGCTGTTCTCAAGGCAGTCAACCCTTGATGATTTAGATGGACCAGACACTGTTCCTAAAACAAGTGAGCGCGCTCGACCTAGGCTTCGTAAAATGCAGAGCATGGATATGTCCTCCTCCTCAGCTGACAGTGGCAGTATAGTGTCAAGGTGCTTAACTCATGCATGCTTTGTTCATTCATTTCCCCTTACCGTTGTACTTACTGCAGTGGACGTACCGTTGCGTTTGCACACCACAAGCTGTAGGAGTGGTTTGCATGGTTCCTGGAAGCTTCACTCCCTTCTGTCTTGTGGCACAATTCTCAGGTTCAAAGCCAGGCTCACGGTCAAGGGTTCAGTTGGTTTGGTTTTCATCCTTAATTCAAGGGTTTTTATAAGTTGCTCCATTACTTAGACTTGATCAGGCTGCCCAAGGCAGTGGGGGAGTCACCAGCCCTGGAAGTGTTTACAAGCCATGAAGATGTGGTGCTGGGGGCACATGGTTTAGTGACGACCTGGCAGTGCTGGGTTTGTTGTTGGACTTGATGCTCTTCAAGGTCCCTTCCAACCAAAACAATTCTGATCCTTGGTTACCTTACACCGCCTGTCTAGAACCAGGCAGAAGGCTGTATTTATTGAGCTAAACCCTCTGATTTTCAGAGCTCCTGAGCTGTTCCTGTTAAAATTGGAAGGTGGAAGTGAATTTTCTCAGCTAATCAGTTCCCCTAAAAACGGACTTAGACCTCTAATTTTAGAAACTAAGGAAGCCAAGCGTTGGCCCTGCTCTTTCAATGTATAGTTTCCCCCGTGTAGGAAAGATCACTACATCTGTTTTGATTACCTTTAATTTGCAGTCTGTGAGGTGTTGAAAGGAAGAAAGGGAAAGGAGTTATGAGAAGATAGTGAATAATATCAATATCCAAGGCAAGAGAGAACTGCTCAGAGCCATTCACTCACTGTTTAGCAGATAAAACCCATCCAGAGCCGTTCACTCAGTGTTTAGCAGATAAAACCTAGAGAGACCCATTCCCTCACTTCTCAGCTGGTAAACCCTGAGGTTTTATGTGACATTGGGAAACTGTTTTCAGTAATAATTCTAAGTGAGACGTTTTATCACATACTGGGATCATTCTTTTTCAGTGTTTATAGTGTTTACCCTTGCTTTCGGAGTCAATCACTTTAGAAACGATGGGATTTTGTGCTGAGTGCTACCACGAATCATCAAAACACACAACCTCTTTCAATAGCATTGGAATTAGAAGTCATCTAGAATCAAGTGAGCTAACGTAGCCACAAAATATTTGGAACCAGTGTAAAAAAGAGCTGGAACTTCATCTTTTTGGCAAAACATAGTGGTTTTGCAGTGCCAGTGTTCTTGAAATGCTTATACTTTAGGTAAAAAGATGACCCTGTTCATCCCTATTGAGATATAAGAACATGCAGCCACAAAACCATCCTGAGTTGGTGCCTGTTGTCTAACCTATGGAGAATGGAGACTAAGAGAGTGATGTTGGAAGGGAGAGGTGCAAAAAGAATCATGAGGGATGATAAGGGTGAAAGCAAAGCCAAAACCCGGCTTTCGTTTAAATTGTGGTGCCCAGATTGCCATCTGCATGAATTTAACTCAGCTGAGACTGCTGCAAAGCACACAGCACTAAGAAAGCAAGCAAGTGACTAAGCTGAGACTAAGCAAAGGCAAGACTAAGCAAGGAGCACAGAGAACTGAACAGAGCAAATAAGAAAAACAGGAAAAACCCAAGAGGAAAGCAATCAGTAGACAGAGAAACAAAGCAGGTGGGTAAGGTAAAACCAAGGCTGTTGGAGAATATAGGGCAACCTAAAGGTAAGCGAGAAACAGTTTGTAATCCAGTTTGTGTTTCTCCATGTTAGCAGTTTACTTGGTCTTTCCGTCAGGATCAGAGCTGACGTGTGCGCTCGGCTCGCGTTGCAGTTGTGCAGAGCAGCCTCACGATGGTCATTAACAGAGGCCATGGTTAGAAGGAACCCCATGGCTGCCTGTCATTCACCATGGAGAATGTGACGTAGTAGGAAGTCCCAGTCTGGTCAGGAAGTGTTTGAAGTAGACAGTCAGTGTAGTCCCCCCTGATGATTATATTCAGGTACCCTTTGCTGGTGAGTCGCTGTGGGTTTGCCCGACGTCGTTCAGGGGGCAGATGGAGCCAGGTGGTCCATCTGTGGCAGAGGAGATCGTGATGATATATTTGCTACAGGATTATGTGAAGTTTGAAGGCCTGGGAATGCAGTGGGGTGTGCAGCTGTCTACATAAAGGTGTAGTTAGGAAACGTTGCTGTTGGTGAGTCTTGTAAACCTCAGCTCTCTCTCTTCCTTCATCCATCCCTGACAGTGAACCTACACAGGTCACCATGCTCTATTCTCGTCAGGGGACAACAGAAACCATTGAGGAGGTTGAAGGGGAGCATGAAGAGGAAGGAACTCGTTCTGCATCAAGGCCAGAGGATGAGGAGGTGGAAGATTACAGCCTGGGTTCCGAAGGAGCTGCGTACACTCCTGATACCGACATGCCATTGTACTCCACTGTGGATAGCAATGCAGAAGCTCCACCTTCCTATAGCAAAGCTGTCAGCTTTGAGAACCTCCCCTTTGGCTCCCCAGATGATTCCGCTGGTAAGAGCCTCATGATGGTGAGCCCAGACGACAGTCGGACGGACAAACTTGATACGATTCTCCCTCCGTTGACACATGAGCTGACAGCCAGCGAGCTGCTTCTGAACAAGTAAGGACCTTCCACAGCATCGTTCATCGGCGTTAGATTTTCAACAGTATTGTTGGTCCCAGTCTGTGAAGTGTTGTCGTTACTGTGGGGGAGGTTTTTTGCTTCAGTTAGCGCGACAGACCTTGCGCCGGGTTTGATTTCAGGGAAGAAGGTCATTTCCTGGGCAGTTGTTCTAAATACAGATATCCCAACTGATCCAGATTCCTGTTGGAGAGGATCTCCTCTCTCTCCCCAGACACCAATCCTAATTGTTCCAATTAGCTTTGCGTTTCTGAGCTGCAGTTGTCATAGGGTCAAGGGCTTCCGTAAATATTCCTCACGGAGAGGACTTCTCCAGGCAACTGGGATTTCAAAGTTGTTCTCTCCGGGGCTCACTGGGAAAATGTTTCTCCTGTAATTGTTTTGGATGGCTATAAGGGAAGCTCTGACCTCTGGCAGAGCTTTTTGTTTAGGAGCTGAGGGCTAGCGGAGTGATTGTCTTGTTAAGAACACTCCTAATGGGTAAGAAGCTCCTTCTTTACCCCTCAGACTCACTAGCCTGGCCAGCACTGAGGTGGGGATGGTGCTGGTGCTCATCGTCCTCCTTTTTCCAACCTGGCTGAGCTAGGGGAGAGCTTCCCCCCAAATGCAAAGATAAAATGAATGATCTTCAGCCTCACTGCGCTGGAGAGAGAGAAGAGTCTGTAGATCAGACTTTGTAGCTGCAGTGTCTCTTCTTCTGGTTCTCTCCTCCACATGAAGAGAAAATTCTTTACTGTGAGAGTGACAGAGCCCTGGCCCAGGCTGCCCACAAAAGTTGTGCAGTCTCCTTGTCTGGGGATGTTCAAAACTCACTGGGATGCAGCCCTGTGTGACCTACCTTAGGTGATCCTGCTGTGGCTGGGGCATTGGGCTAGATGATCTCTGGAGGTCCCGTCCAACCCCTAACATTCTGTGAGTCTATGATTTCCGTAGCCATTTTTGCTCTTCAGTGAAATCTGAAGCCAGAGCACAGTATGAAAGCACCGAGAACTGTGAATGCAGGTACAAGTCACTTAATGATTTATGTTACACTGATTTAGGTTAGCTAAAGCGGCGAAGATCAAGCACATCTAATGCTCGAGGGCATTACCATGTTCTAATCTGATGTCACAGAGCTATTCATAACATATCTCTCCTGTTGGACCTCCGGAATTTCTCCACATTCCCATTTGTGTTGATAAATCACAAACCCAGAGAGGACCACACCAGCGTGGTGGGATTTATGTGAGATGTGTTGGTAGGGAGGTGGTGCTTGTAAAAGTTCTTAGGCCAGGCCAACCCCCTGGGTAAACTGAAAACCAGCGGAACAGGAGTCCCCGTTATTTTGCTTGAAATCCTTCTTTTCTGAGCAAAGAATCAGGCTATTTGATGGTAACACCCAATCACAGAATCACAGCACGTTAGGGACTGGAAGGGACCTCCAGCCATCATCCAGTCCAATCAATCCCCCTGCCACAGCAGTAGTTTCCTTCCTACATCCTCTGACTAGGACTAATCATCCCAAGTGGCCATCCCCTCCTTCCATGACCTAGAGACCTCCATCTGCCTCTTGACTCTGCCCAGCAGCACCCTGCTTAACCACGTGGGTCTTCTGGCTCCTTTTGTTGACTCCTACCTGTTGGGATGCTCTGATCTTGGGCTTGAAAGAAGTGGTCCTTGAATATTAACCAGCTGTCTCGGACCCCTTCACCTTCCAGTCCCCTGTCCCATGGGATTTCCCCTAGGAATTGCTTGAAAAGGCCAAAGCTGGCCCTCCTGAAGTCCAGGGTTGTGATTCCCATCATTTTCTGTTGAACTCAGCAGCAGAACATGATCCTTTTTCTAAAGGAAAACCAGCAAGTGAAGAATCATCTCTCATGAAATGTATTTCCATTTCATTCCCATTAACTCTGCTCCTCGCAGGATGTTTCACGATGACGAGCTGGAGGAGTCAGAGAAGTTCTACGTCGGTCAACCTCGAGTCTTACTGCTGATTTATGCCCTGTACAATACGCTGGTGGCCCGGTCAGAAATGGTTTGCTATTTTGTCATCATCCTTAACCACATGATCTCTGCCTCCATGATAACCCTGGTGCTCCCCATCCTTATATTCCTTTGGGCCATGCTGTCTGTTCCACGGCCGAGCAAGCGTTTCTGGATGACGGCCATCGTCTACACCGAGGTATGATCCTGGCTCCACAGAAACATGAAGCTGTAAGCTCTGCGTGGACTCTTTCTGCTTTTGCTTTTCAGTATCAGAGGACGTTGGCCCTTCGTATTAATTTAAATATCTGCTGAAGTCCTCAGCGATTTCTGGTAGCCCAGGCACTGCTACAGGCTGGGGGATGAGGGGATGGAGAGCTGCCCAGCAGAACAGGACCTGGGGGTGCTGGGACACAGCTGGATTCATCGGAGCCAGCAGGGTGCCCAGGTGGNTTGGGAGAAGAGGAGGCTGAGGGGGGACCTCACTGCCCTCTACAACTCCCTAAAGGGAGGCTGTGGAGGGGTGGCTGTTGGCCTCTTCTCCTTGGTGCCTGCTGACAGAAGCAGGGGCACTGCTCTGCAGTTGAGGCAGGGGAGGGTCAGACTGGCTCTGAGGCAGAGATTCTCTGCAGCCAGAGTGGTTGGGCACTGGCAGGGCCTTCCCAGGGAGGTGGTGGAGTCCCCCTGCCTGGAGGTGTTGAAGAACCCTGTAGCCATGGTGCTTCCCGCCCTGCTCGAGTGGCAGCAGGGAGGGGGTCAGGCTGTGTTTGTCAGTCTCTCAGGGATTGAGGTTCTTGTTGGTGTGGGGATGGTTGGACTGGGGGATCTAGGAGCTCCTTTCCAACTAGGATTATTCTGTGTGATTCTGAGTATGGAAAGGTCTTGTTGATGTCAGGTGCTCTTCATCACAGTGAGCAATATCCATCCTGGGCAGTACAGCAGTTCCCCCAAGAACAGGCCATTTACAAACTTCTACTATGTTACTCGGGTATCTCAGGTACCACTGAGCATCATCTGTTGTCATCTATTAACTGATGTTAGTACTAAGGAAAGGTGGGTTGTCCTTCCTGTGGAGCTCAGGGACAGGGTTTAGCAGTGGCCTTGGAACAGCTGGGTTAATGGTTGGACTTAGTGACCTCAAAGGTCTTTTCCAAGGGCAATCATTCTGTGATTCCTCCGTAGCCAGGACTGTGCTCGTTCATCTTCCCATAGAGCTGTCAAAGACTTTAAATTTCTCCTCCCTTAACATCACAAGGCTCTTGTACCTTCCATGCTTAGAAAACACTCCAAGTGTCTCATGTTTCTGAACAGGTGGCCATCGTCATCAAGTACTTCTTCCAGTTTGGCTTCTTCCCTTGGAATAAGTACGTGGATTACACGAAGGATAAACCTTACCATCCACCCAATATTATTGGCATCGAGAAGAAAGAGGGTTACGTGCACTATGATCTCGTTCAGCTCCTCGCTTTGTTCTTCCACAGATCCATTTTAAAGGTAATCGGAGGTCATTTGAGTTTGTTAGCCACTCGTGTGATACAAGAGAGTCACTGGTTTATGTGCGAGCAGAGGTTTCCTCCCCAAAGCTGTTGTCAAGGCTGCCCAGGGTAGTGGTAAAGTCCTCATCCGTTGAGGGGCTGAAAAGCTGTGGAGATGTGAAAGAGTGGCTGGAGAGCTGCCTGGTGGAAAAGCACCTAGGGGTGTTGGTTGACAGCCGGCTGAACAGCAGCCAGCAGGGTGCCCGGGTGGCCAAGGCCAACAGCAGCCTGGCCTGGATCAGCAACAGTGTCACCAGCAGGAGGAAGGAGGTGATGGTGCCCCTGTGCTCTGCACTTGTGAGACCACTCCCTGAGGACTGGGTCCAGTTTTGGGCACTACAGGATCAGAAGGACACTGAGGGGCTGGAGCAGGGCTAGAGAAGAGCAACGAGGCTGGGGAGAGGGCTGGAGACCCTGTGAGGAGTGGCTGAGGGAACTGGGGTTGTTTAGTCTAGAGAAGAGGAGGCTGAGAGGAG
>VZRI01003673.1:18083-39524 GCA_013397515.1 Upupa epops | reverse complement strand
GTGTTTGTCAGTCTCTCAGGGATTGAGGGTTTGTGTTGGGGTGGGGATGGTTGCACTGGGGAATCCAGGAGGTCCTTCCTAACTGGGATTATTGTGCTGTTCTGTGACTGTAGTAGCTATTAGCTATAAAAAGTTCTCTTTTGAGCATCTAGTGTTCATCTGGCAGTGATTAAACCTTTAAAGGACGTTCTCCACGTTTTATCATAGTGAGGAAAAAAGCACAAGCATTCATTTCAAAGCTTCTTGCAAACATGAGATGGGAGTCTGGAGATCATTTACTTTCTAGTCTTCGTATTAAATCTTGGCTTCTTTTCCCCTCCCCTGTATCCGTGTTTCAGGAAGCACCAGTACACGGAACAGCAGTCAGAAAGGAAGCAGCGTCCTGAGCATCAAGCAAAAATCCAGAAAAGAGCTGCTTATGGAGAAGTTTCGGGAGCAAATGATCAAAGCCAAGGCTTTTACAATAAAAAAGTGAGTGATGAGAGGAGCTCTGTGGGTCTGGGCAATAGGTTCCATGCAGCACAGGGGTAAAAGAGCGTTAGGGAGAGGGCAGGTTACTCCTGGTTCATTCAAGAGGCTGAATGGGTGCAGACCCAGCTCACTGCATGCTGATGTTGTCACTCGAGTCCCAACAGCTGAACATCAGATGAGTTGGCAGGCGTTCAAACAGCATCTGCCAGATAACAAACCTAAATATCATGTGTGAACTTCATACCCCGTGTTGACAGGACCAGAGGAACTGGGGTCAGGCTGTGCCTTGGGAGCTTCAGATTGGATCTTAGGGAAAATTTCATCCCAGAAAGGGTGGGGAGGCCTTGGCACAGGCTGCCCAGGGACGGGGTGGAGGCACCATCCTTGGAGGAGCTCAGTAAGCAGGCAGCCAGGGTGTTTCAGGAGATGGGGTAGTGGTTGGGGGTTGTAGGGTGGACAGTTGGACTTGATCTTGAAGGTCTTTTCTGACTTCAGTGTGTATGGCTACTGAACAATAATGGTTTACAAGCAATCAGGATTGGGCACTGGTGTTTGTGAAGCCCCGTGGGAGCTGTCAGAGTAGATCCTGGATGCATCAATCACATCACACGCAGCCATTCTTGACTGCAGTTGTTAAATCACGCTGTGCTCTCTGTTGTTTCAGGACTCTTCAGGTGTATGTGCCCATCAGGCAGTTTTTCTACAATCTTATTCACCCCGACTACAGTGCTGTGACTGATGTGTATGTGCTGATGTTCCTCGCTGATACAGTGGACTTCATCATCATTGTGTTTGGGTTCTGGGCTTTTGGGGTATGTCACAGGAGCATCTCTGTCAATCCTCAGCGGGATTTACATGCTGTAGGAGCTAAGGACCACGTGAGTGTCGTCCTTCCTCGACCACTCTGTTATGTTTTCCTTTCCAGAAACACTCTGCAGCAGCAGATATCACCTCTTCCTTATCAGAAGACCAGGTCCCAGAGGCATTTTTGGTGATGGTGCTCATTCAGTTTGGTACTATGGTGGTAGATCGAGCCCTGTACCTCAAGAAGACTGTCATGGGGAAGGTCATCTTCCAAGTCATCCTTGTTTTTGGAATACATTTCTGGATGTTCTTTATCTTGCCTGGAGTGACAGAAAGGTAAAGACCCTATAATCAGATCGACCGAGTCGCATGCATTTCACTTTGAGATGGTGACAGCTAAGCGTTGGAATCATGAGCAAGTTTCTTCTTGGTCTCATTTCAACGCTCGAGGTTGGAGTGCCTTTGCACAGCAGTAACTGTGGCCAACATCAGTTTGAGGAAGAATTAGTTATGTCTGCACACAGCTCTACTCAACCCTGGCCAAAATGCAAATGGAAGAGAACTTGACTGTAACTGAGTGATTAGAGCCCTCAGCTGAGACAATGTTGGCTTCTCGTTCGGTTCCCTTCTCCCAAGACTGGTTTAGAAGAGCAAGTAGAAGCCATCTCTTTCAGCCAAACTTAGAATTGAGCACTTTCCTGGAATGTGTCAGCTGGGGATTTAAATCTCCTTAGACAGAGGAATGTCATCTAAAACCCGTGTTGTTGCTGAAGAGCAAGAGTTCTCTGCTCCTGCTCCTGCTAGCTGGCTCTGGTGGTTACCTGCTGTGTGAAATCATCGTGCCTCGGGTGCCTGATCAGGTTTACCCTCAGCTCTCACTTGCGTTTCTCATCGCATGGCTCAAGGCAGTTATCACCTCAGCCTGCACTGCTGGTGTTAAGGTGTTAAGGTGCACTGAGGTGTTAAGGTGCCCTCTCTAGTCCCTCCCCTTTTCATTAGGGCTTCAAATCACCAGGAAATGGAGTGTCACCTGGGCACTTCCCACTTCCTTAAGTCAAGACTGAACAAAACCAAAGCAGGCTCTGAGCAGTCTGGACCTGGTGAGTGATGGCCCTGCTCGTGGCAGGGAAGCTGGAGTAGATGACCTTTGGAGGTCCCTTCCAACCCTATGATTCTCTGATTCTGTAATAGTGTAAAGGAAGACTGAAAGGTCCCACATCCTCTCAAAAGCAAACAGTAGTAGTAATTCATCAAGTAGTTAACTTGAAGAAAGGACACGCTTTTCAAGTGCATCTTCTCTCTTCTACCCATTGAGAATTGATCTGGTTTGGGCTTGATTTGGCCACTTGGAATTGCAGTTCAGTGAGATGAAAAATCCTTTCGCCGTGCTGGTGCTCAAACACTGGAGCAGGTTGTTCAGACAGGTAGTGGGATCTCCATCGCCAAAGGTACTCAAAGCTCAGCTGGAGAGATTCCTGGTGTGATTAGCCCTGATTCAAGCAAGGGAGGGTAATAAAGATGATCTTCAAAGGTCGCTCCAGATTGAGCTCCTGCACTTTGCAGGTGCCTCTGCGGACACCCCAGGAAAGTACTGGAGTCAGTTCTGGGGCCCTCACTTCACGAAGGAGATTGAGGAGCTTGAGTGGGTCTAGAGGAGCAATAAGGCTGGGGAGGGGACTGGAAAGAAAGGCTGATGAGGAGAGGCTGAGGGAGCTGGGGGTGTTCAGCCTGGACAAGAGGGAGGACCTTCTCCCTCTCTACAACTACCTGCAGTTGTAGTCAGGTGGAGGTCGATCTCTTCTCCCAGGCAACCAGCACCAGGACAAGAGGGCAGGGCCTGAAGCTGCTAGGGATCCCCATCCCTGGAGGTGTTGAAGGACAGCCTGGCTGTGGCCCTTAGTGCCCTGGTCTGGCTGATGTGGTGATGTTAGGTCCTGGGCTGGGCTGGATGAGCTCAGAGGGCTTTTCCAGCCTCAATGATTCTGTGAAAGAGCCATTCAAGCTGCCTAGGTGTAGGATCAGTCCAGATGTCAACCCTCTGCAAAGCCAACAGAGGAGCTGTCTACCGAGGGCTCACAGAAGGATGTGCCATGGTGGGGACCAAAGGCAGACTGGTCCATACTGGATAGCAGGGCACCTTGAGCATGGGAGCATCGCCCTCAAGTAAGGCGATGGCACTGCCCTAGAGCCCTCACTCTTTGGGAAGCCTATTCCCAGTCTCTCCCACTGACCCTGAGGTGACAACAGATGCTGTTTATAGACATTCTCACCCTCTGTCTCTCAAAAGGGGGTCAGGAGCCAAGGCCTTTTCACAGGATCTCAGGAAAAGGAAAACAGCCAGGAACCCAAAACATCTCAAGCTAATTTGGTCCGTCCACAAAGCTCATCATTTGCCTTTATCTGTGTTTTTCCATTACAGGAAATTTAGCCAGAACACAGTTGCCCAGCTCTGGTATTTTGTGAAATGTGTTTATTTTGGCTTGTCAGCTTATCAGATACGCTGCGGATACCCAACCCGTGTCCTGGGCAACTTCCTCACCAAAAGCTACAACTACGTCAACCTGTTCTTGTTTCAAGGGTAAGTCTGGACCTGCTGGCCTCCTCCTTTCTTCTGCTCTCCTGAGACGACAGCCATCGCTTGTATTTTCACAGGCTGCTGCGAATGAGATGGGACATGCACAGCACCCCCGGTCTATACCCTGTGTCCCCTGTAGCCCACTTAAAAATCCATTTCAATTCCTGAAATCCTGCTCTGAATCCAGAGGGCTGTTCAGTCAGCCAGTCAGATCCCCAGGGAAGAAGCAGTTTTTAATGCTTTTAAGAATCTTCATTAATGGAAACAGGGGCTACAACGCTGTGTTAGGGAACGGGTGATGTAGTAGTAAGGATCAAATCCCAAAGAGGTCTTTGGAGCAGGTCTGCAGGCTCTGCTTCAGCAGGTGAGAAGAATAAAGTGAAGGGCAAAACAGATGAGCAATAACAACTATAGATACAAAACTGTCTCTCTCAAACTCCTTGAGGAGGTAGGACTGTTAGTCCAAGTGACAGGTGTCAGCTCAGAGTGGAGTGTGGGGTGAAGGAGGCATACCCTGTCCCCAGCTTGTGCTGTTACCATGATGTTGTGGTGAAACCAATTGAAAACAGAGAGTTATCATCATTTCAGCCTTTCCCAGTAGTTCCAGTATGGCCTTACTGCATTCCAGTATGGCCTTACTGCATTCTTCACCTGAAACAGGCTTTGTGACCTAGTCAAGTGAAAGAGTGTGGGACCATTAAAGGAGATGCTATAGGCATGTTGGGTTAGCTGCTGCTGTTTCATCCTGGGTTAGATCACCCAGTTCTATAGGCAGATGACAGCCCTCTACTGCAGAGAAGCCAAGCACCGCTCGGTGTACGGGGTACAACCCGTGTTCACACCATCCTGTGGAAAGGATGCTCCTCTACTCCACTCCCAGGTCACAGGAGACAAGAAAGTCTCTCTGGTAGCATTCCATCAGTAGCTCCATCGCAGATACTGGGTACAATGGAGTCACAGGGTGTTTGTGGCCCGACAAGGAGCCGATGAGGGGTTGTTCCCAAGGGCATGCAGTGGCAGGATGAGGGGCAGTGGTTTTAAAGTAGAACAGTGTAGATTTAGATTAGGTGTTAGAAAAACATTCTTTACAATGAGGGTGGGGAGAGCCTGGCCCAGATTGCCCAGAGAGGTGGTAGAAGCTCCATCCCTGGTACCATCCCAGGTCAGGTTGGACCTTGAGGCTCTGAGCAGCCTGCTCTGGGTGGGGATGGCTCTGTTCACTGCAGGGGGGTTGGACTGGATGACCTTTAAAGGTGCCTTCCAGTCTAACACAGTGTATGATTCTATGAGCTGTGGCAAAAGGTAACTACCCCAAGATGTTGGTGCTAGTTGTGCAGTCTCAGGATGTGGTTGTGTCTGCTCAATCTCCCACTAAACTGTCTTCTAGCAACAGCTTAGTTGTCCCTCTTGTCTTATTGACAGGTTCTGTGCCCACTTACTGATGACTTATCTGCTGTGGTCTCCCTTCAGGTTCCGCCTGGTTCCGTTCTTGACTGAGCTACGAGCGGTAATGGACTGGGTTTGGACTGATACCACTCTCAGTCTCTCCAGCTGGATCTGTGTGGAAGATATCTATGCTCATATATTCATCCTGAAGTGTTGGCGAGAGTCAGAAAAAGTAAGGAAGCCCCTTAGGAGCCATCCAGACCTCTTGTCCCCCTCATGCAGAAATAAATCACCATGAGCCCCCAAATAACTATAGAATCCACCATGAGCACAGTTGGTTAGAAGATACCCCTGGTGGTTCAGAACCACTCAGTCTGTTGGGCACTGTACATTGGCAGTCACAGGGGACATCTCAAGAGGCCTCTCTACTGGTTTTTGCACCGATAACGTGAGCTCCACAAGCTTTAATGCTCTGCCTGAGCTGTAAGGCCAGGGTTGAAAGTCCTGGTATTCACACAGGCTCACTTTGTCCGTAACTAGTAACTCATGGTAGCAGAGAAACAGTACCTGGTGAGGAAGGTCAGTGGAAGGAAGAGCTCGTGTCACCACAGTGTAGAGCCTAGGGGTGGCTGGTTCATGTCATGGTAGAGGGAGTTCAGCTGGTTCCTTTATCTCATCCAGAACTGAGCTGCAGGCCCACCCTTGGTCTGACAGGAGTTTCAGCCTCCCTAAATCATTTAAACTTCAGTTCCAATTAATCTTACAAGTTCTGGATTCTTTATAACCTCCAGAAAGATTGCAACCAGATGCTCAAATTGTTTTGCCAATGTGAGACAGAGATGAAGAGTTGTATTAAAACTGACCCAGGGACCGGTCAGAAGTTGCACATCTGCAACGAAACAGCTGCATTTCAGTGTGTTGGTGATTTTATTTCCACTTCTATTATCATCCTGCCAATTAACGTCGATTAACAGAGCTGAGCTCGCACAGATCCTCGTGTATAGGGTTTTCCTGTGTGACTCCCACGGATGGAGAGTCACTGGAGGCTTCTGGAGTCAGAGTAATCGCAGAGTGATGGGGGTTAGAAGGGACCCCTGGAGATCATCTAGTTCAACAGCCCTGCAGAGCAGATTCTCCTAGAGCAGATAACAGCAATCCAGTTGTACTTGGTCCTAAACAACAAGGCCTGTGAGGAGTTGCTGAGGGAGCTGGGGCTGTTTAGGCTGAGAAAGAGGAGGGTGAGTGGAGAGCTTATCGCCCTCTATGACTACCTGAAGGGGCATTGTAGAGAGGTGGATGCTGATTGCACAGGTATTTAGTGACAGGACAAGAGGAAATGGCCTCAAGCTGCACTAGGAGAGGCCTTGGAACAGTCTGACCAGGAAGGGGATTGAGTCGTCATCCCTGGGGGTGCTTAAAGAGCTGTAGATGTGGTGCTTAGAGATCCGGTCTAGTGGTGACCTTGGTAGAGTAGGGTTATTGGTTGGACTTGATGATCTCAAGGGTCTTCTCTGGCCTGAATGATTCTATGATGTGTCCACCCCACTGAGGGTTTTTTGCAGTACCACAGGATCACTGTGTGTTATACACAGCGTAGACCCTGTGGAGTAAGACTTCCACATCTAAGCTAGCCAGGGCCATGTAGCGAGACAACAACCCATGACGTTATGAGTGTTGTTCAAGGCACTTTGATTCTCTCCCTCTCGTTGAGTAGAGTGCCTGAGTACTTGGACTGCTGGAGGCTCTCTGAGCTGCTCTCCATCATTAAAAGCACCTGAACCGATCTCGTACAGACAGATAACACCCCTCTGGTGACCTCGATACGATATTTTAATGAGAACAGCATTCTGCAGTGCGAGACAAACGACCCGACCCGCTGCTTTTGAGCTGTAACTGATTCGCTTGAAACAGGGCATTGTATTACCAAAGCAATATCCTCCGAGGGATTTGTGGACTGGTGTTGTAAAGCAAGAGCAATTTCCTGCACGCCGCGTTCCTGGCGCGGGTGTGAGGCACAGCGTGATACGCCACGACTTTATTTCACTCGTGCAAGTCTGTGTGGGGGTTAAACCCTGTGAGAGAGCTCCAAGTGGGTCATCCCAGTTGGGTGTAGAGTTGGTCTGAGGCTAAACCACAGCATTGTTTCCCCTGAGGAGGAGTGGTTTGGAGTGTGCCGAGTGTGTTTTGAAGTTGGGGAGATCTGGAGCTTGAGGAGCTGGTTTAGTGGTGGTCTTGGGGTTGGTGGTTGGACTTGATGATCTTAAAGGTCTTTTCCAACTAACTGATCCTGTGCTTCTACCACAAGACATGGCAGTGATGGAAAGGGTGGTGAAGCTCGTAGGGTACTGAGTGATGAGAGAGACTGGGAATTATGGACGTGGCAAGGCATGGTGTGTTTTGGAAAGAGAAGGATGAAATCAAGGTCACTTCTGCACACAGAAGCTGAGAAGATGGATTAGAGATAAGGCTCCCTATGGATTAGAGATAAGACAAGAGGAACTGGGGTCAGGCTGTGCCAGGGGAGGTTCAGATTGGATCTTAGGAAAAACTTCTTCCCAGACAGAGTGGGGAGGCCTTGGAACAGACTGCCCATGGAGGGGGTGGAGGCACCGTCCCTGGAGGGGTTAAAAACCCCAGTAGACAGGGTGTTTCAGGAGATGGGTACATGGTTGGGGGTTGTAGAGCAGATGATTGGACTTGACCTTGAAGGTCTTTTACAACCTTGATGATGCTATGAAAGGGATGGGTGTTACAGCAGCAGCACCAGGAGCTCAGGAACAGCAAGAAAACCTAAATGCTCTTGGTGGGGGATTCACTGGGAACAGATTGGATGCAGCCTGTGAGCAGCTCTCGGAAAGGCTGTGTGTGAAGTGTGCAGGCAGTGCAGCATCAGACAGCCCAGCTCAGCCCGTTTGTCAGTTACTGGCAAACAAATTGTGTTCTTTTTCCCCCTTGAAATCCAATTTGCAGCATTTCAGGCTGTATGAGAGGAATTCTGCCCTAAGGAGCTCTGAGATAAACTATTTCAGAAGGATCACTACAAGAAAGCAGGGCTCTCCCAACACCAGTAGTTTGAGCAAATGGTTGTATGAGTAGTGCTGCTGTTATTTCACATGGAGTTCCTGTGAGATCCTGCTTGAACAGAGAACAACCACCCCAATTTTCCCCTTCCTTCTGGTGGTGAAGCATCAGGCCCACAGAGGTTGACGGGATTTTTCACACCAGACACACACGATGGGACACAATGGGTTCCTTTGGCCCTCTGTTGGCCCCAGAAATTCAGGGTCTGTGCGGGTTTGGCTAAAACAAAATAGCTCCAAACAACCAGCCTGAGAGATTGTTGAGCCAAGTGTGACTGCGAGAGAAGAGACATGACCATGTTGCTGTTTGGTTTTGCAGAGATATCCCCAACCAAGAGGCCAGAAGAAAAAGAAAGTTGTGAAGTATGGAATGGGTGGCATGATTATCGTCTTGCTGATTTGTATTGTCTGGTTCCCACTGCTCTTCATGTCTTTAATCAAATCTGTTGCAGGCATCACCAACAAGCCTCTAGATGTATCAATCACAATAACTCTAGGAGGTTATCAGGTAAAAAACAAGAAGACTAAGAGCAAACTCTGGATTTGCATTCAATTTCCTTGCTCTGTCTATTCCCTTCATTGAGTTGAACTCTCCTGCCTCATGCACAGATGACCCCTGGTTTGGGTTTTAAAGTTCACTGATGTAAAATCCTGTCTTCATTGGCTAGATAAAAGCTACTGGCAGTGGAATCTGAGTGGTCTAGGGTGCTGGATTAAGGCTCCAGGGGACATGGGTTGGAATCCCACCACTGCCAGTGGTTATTTTGCCTCATATGATTGGACTTGACCTTGAGGTGTCAGGAGGATGGAGCCAGGCTCTGCTCAAGGGCATCTGGGGATAGGACAAGGGGCACTGGGTGCCAGCTGGAACAGAGGAGGTTCCATATCAATCTCAGCAGGAACTTCTTCCCAGGGAGGGTCCCAGAGCACTGGACCAGGCTGCCCAGGGGGGCTGTGGAGTCTCCTTCTCTGCAGACATTCCAGCCCCGCCTGGCTGTGTTCCTGTGTGACTGGGTCTGGGTGATCCTGCAGTGGCAGAGGGATTGGACTGGATGATCTTTCGGGGTCCCTTCCACTCCCTAATGATTCTATAAAATTATCCTACATCACATACAGATGACTACCTACTGGTCCCAGTGCTAAATGTAACTGGAGGGATCACAGCGGGCTACGCTCACAACCTTGTCCTGCTGGACTCATGTCATGATTGTCTTGGACTGTGGTGCTCAGGACGGTGACAAGAGTGTTTTCTTTTGTTTCCCAGCCTATTTTTACAATGAGTGCTCAGCAGAGTCAGCTCAAGGATTTGAATCACACTGGTTTCAATGCGTTTCTGGGAAGCTATAGGGGTAACACGGTAAGTGAGATGGAGAACGCTTCTTGACTTAAAAGCACCTGTGTGGTTTCCTTCGTGTAGTTAGAAGCTGTCATCATCTGGAGGATGACTTCAGAAAGAGTTTCCAAAAGCAAACGTTTGTATAAATCACTGATGGTTTTAAACTGCAAGAGGGAGACTCAGACTGGAGAGAAGGAAGAGATCGTTGCTGCTGAGGGTGGGGAGAGCCTGGCCCAGGTTGCCCAGAGAGGTGGGAGAAGCCCCATCCCTGGCACCATCCCAGGTCAGGTTGCCCCTCAGGCTTCTGAGCAACCTGCTCTGGTTGGAGATGGCCCTGCTCACCGCAGGGAGTTGAAAAGATCCCTTCCAACTCAAACCATCCTGTGATTCAACGTCAGGGCTGGATTACCATGAAAGAAGTCACCGTGAATGAAAACATCTTTTGAAACCTTTTTGTCACTGAAGGCAGAAACCTTTGTTGTTCTGTCACCTGAACAAACCCTCCCCTCTGTATCCCCTAGAGAGATAGAGATAGAGAGATAGAGGCAGAGAGATAGAGATAGAGAGATATAAAGATATAACTGAAATAATCATTGCTTCCAGCCCATTTGACAATCAATATTTTAATAAAATATGTTATATTTTATTACATTTTGAAAAGATCAAAAATGATCCTTCATTAGTCTTATTATTTCTTCCATTAAATGATGAATAAATATTAATACTATTTAAATATTTTAAATAAGATGGATTTTTTAGTATTAGATTGTGTCGTTCAGCCCATGACTCCCAGCAGTACTGTCATAGCCATGAGCCCCTTCGGAAGTCAACGGTTGCCTTCTCCTTTGCAGGAGTCTTTCTATGCAGAAAGAAACTTAACAAGACAGAGGAGAATTGTAGCTTAAGCTGAAATAAACTTATCACCTAATCGACCTTCAGATCCACTTTGGTCTCTGTGGCCATCGTTCCCCAAGGCCATTCATAGTTTCTCACCTTAGCTCTACTCAGTTTATTCCTGGCTGTGTTCCTGTGTGACTTGGTCTGGGTGATCCTCCTGTGGCAGGGGGATTGGACTGGATCATCCTTTGAGGTCCTTTCCAATCCCTGGGGATTCTAGGAATCTAAATGCCCAGCTGGTGCCTGAGGAGAACCATCAGTGCACCTACAGTNAATCCCTGAGGATTCTAGGATTCCCCTTCCCATCTAAATCCCCAGCTGGTGCCTGAGGAGAGCCATCAGTGCCAACCACTGCACCTACAGCTAATCCCACAGTCCTGCCTGACTGTGAATTGTTGACCAGGCTCAACTTTTCTCCTCCTCTTCTGCACCTACAGGCTGCTTTGCAGTTTCTAGAGGGTTACGGCAAAGAAGATATAACTCTAGCAGATCTAGAGGGAAATTCCAACTCCTTGTGGACCATCAGCCCTCCCAGTCGAGAGAAAATGATACAGGGGCTGCTGGATTTCTCAGCAGAGTTCACTGTTGTTCTTTCGTGGAGCATTCAAAGGTAATGAAGATGCTTGTTAAGAGGATGAGGGACCACTGACCTAAGTGTTTGCTGAGCAGAACGATTCCACACTGCGTCGTGGTTTAGTTTGTCAGTGAATTCTACTCTCCTGAAAAGTGGAGCAACCTGAAATTGGGAGGGAGAGAGGGACAGAGAGACAAGTGATCTCTTGCAAAGAGAGGCAGAGCCACGTCCAAGGGCATCATTTCCAGGGTTTTCAATGGGGGGAAGAAGGGAGAAGTTAGATGTCATCCAGTTTTAGATAGAGAAGGACTTGGGGTACTGATATCTGGAGACTGGGACAGCAGGGCCAGTGAAGTTAGGCTAGCTAGTGCAGTTAGACAAGTGGCTCCAGCATTCAGGGAGAGTGTTTAGGTTATGTTCTCACTGCAGGCTGATGTTGTCTCTTCCCTTTTACTTACAACAGAAATCTCACCCTGGGTGCCAAAGCTGAAATAGCATCAGACAAACTCACCTTTCCCCTCCCGGAGAACACCCGAAGAGATATTGCCACCATGATGTCTGGGCAGCAGCTGGAAAAGGTGTAAGTTATTTTCTTCACTGTTTACACACAAACCTTCCCTTCCTTAAACTGAACTTCCGAACGAGGTCAGGCTCGAGCACCTTCAGCATTTCTCAGCCCGTCTGTCCCTCTCCTCATCCAGAGGAGAACAACAAGGCTGGGGAAGGGACTAGAGGAAAAGTCTTATGAAGAGAGGCCCGGAGAGCTGGGGATGTTTAGCCTGGAGGAGACTCAGGGGGGACCTTATTGCTCTGAAGGGAAGTTGTAGAGAGCTGTGGGTCCAGCTCTTCTCCCAAGCAACTAGTGATAGGATGAGAGGGCAGGACCTGAAGCTGCCAGGGGAAGGTTAGGTTGGATGTTAGGAAGCCCTTCCTCACAGAAAGGGTGCTCAGAGCCTGGACTGGACTGCCCAGGGCAGTGGTGCAGTCCCCGTGTCTGGAGATGTGGAAACACAACCTGACTGTGGCCCGTAGTGCTCTGGTCTGGCTGATGGGGTGATGTTAAGTCCTGGGCTGGGCTGGATGAGCTCAGAGGGCTTTGCCAGCTTAAATAATTCTGTGATTCTGTCATTTGAATTTATCCACCTCTGTTCTCCCTCAGCCTGGTGTATGCAGGATGTTAAGGGACTTCCTTGAGAGCTCCCCTTCTCTACAGTTTTTCAGATAATTGAATAATGAATCCACCTAATGGAAAAGACCTTCAAGATCATCAAGTCCAACCATCCATCCTACAACCCCCAACCACTACCCCATCTCCTCAGACACCCTGTCTGCCCGGTTGTTGAACCCCTCCAGGCACAGTGCCTTCACTCCCCCCCTGTGCAGCCTGTTCCAAGGCTTCCCCATCCTTTCTGCAAAGAGGTTTTTCCTGATATCCAATCTGAACCCTGAAAAATGAATAGCTAAGAGGGAGAATGACTGGAGGCAGAGTATAGCCCTGCCTGGCCTTTTGACACTCTTGTAGAGGGTTCCAAATATGAAGTATTCGCTGTCTCCTTTTCTTTCCAGAACACTAGAGAAAGTGTACCCATACTACATCAAGGCTCCTAGTGATTCCCTGGCAAAACCCATAAAGCAGCTCTTGACAGGTAAGTGTAGCTTTGTATTTAAGAGGAAAGACTCTTAAGGATGGAGTCCAGCGCCTTCCCTTCAAGTCTGCTTTGAGCAACTGCTTTCCCTTGTCTTCTGGGGAAGTGATGATAAGTTTCACTCCTCCTGCTACTTTACCCCCAACAGCAGTGCTGTGTGATGGAGCTCCTCAGCTTCAGAAGCATCATGCACTGGTGCTTTCTGGTTTGCTCTTCCTTATTGGCTCAGAAACACCTAATTTTGATGGGCTGGTGGAGAAGAGCTGGCTGAGAGGGATCTGATCTAGAGCAACAAACATGATGAAGGAAGTAGAGCAGCTCCCTGCTGAGGAAAGGCTGAGGGAGCTGGGGCTCTGGAGCTTAGAGAAGAGGAGGCTGAGGGGGGACCTCATTCATGTCTATACATATGGGTGTATGGGTGTCAGGAGGATGGAGCCAGGCTCTGCTCAAGGTTATCTGGGGATAGGACAAGGGGCACTGGGTGCCAGCTGGAACAGAGGAGGTTCCATCTCAGTATCAGTAGGAACTTCTTCCCAGAAGGGACCTCCAAAGGATTGGAAGGGACCTCCAAAGATCATCCAGTCCAGTCGCCCTGCCACAGCAGGATCACCCAGACCAAGTCTCACAGAAACACATCCAGGCAGGTCTGGAACATCTCCAGAGAAGGAGACCCCACAAACCCCCTGGGCACCCCCCTCCAGTACCCCATCACTCTCCCTGGGAAGAAGTTATAGAATCAGCCAGGGTTGGAAGGGGCCACAGGATCATCCAGTTCCAACCCCTCTGCCATGGGCAGAGACTCCCAACCCTAGAGAAGCCTGGCCAGAGCCTCATCCAGCCTGGCCTTAAACACCTCCAGGGACGGGACCCCAACCACCTCCCTGGGCAGCCCATGCCAGGCTCTCCCCACTCTCCCCGTGAAGAACTTCCTCCTCACATCAAGTCTAGGTCTAGAGATCTAGTGGTTGGGGAGCTGTTGGGATGAGGGCTGGGCTTAGTGATCCTGGAGGTCCTTTCCAGCCGTGAGGATTCTCTGATTCTATGTTGCTCAGTCATTTGACTCAGAGCAGCTCAGCTCGTGTGACTCTTGATCAATGTATTGCTCTATTCTTGTGTTTGTCAATAGACTGCAGATGGGAAAACATCACGGTGTCCCTGGTCAAAAACGTGTCCGAGGAGGGCGTTCGGGAGTGGTGGGTTTTAAATCAGCTTGGAAAACGATACAAAACATCTGAAGAGAGTCTTGAACTCTTCATATTCAGCGATAAAGTCAGCCCGCCGAGTCTTGGGTTCTTGGCTGGTTATGGGTAAGAAGGAAGAACCTTCATGTAAAATTCAAGTAACAGAGAAAATAGAAGTAGAGAGGACTTTATTTGCTGGTTTGAGGGGGGGTTACTTCATTGCTGCTGTTATATTGTTGGAACATGACAGTGTTTGGCAGAGGCTTTGTGAGATTCCAATGAATAGATTCCCATCCATGAATATTCCCTAGAGAAGGCTTCATCCTCGACACCTGCTCTCCAGTGGAGGGGGGGGGGGAAAGGCAGAAGCACCCTTTGCACCCGTTTCTCACTGAAGTAACATCATTCCAAAGGTGTTAGTTCAGCTGTAGGTCAGGTTCTCCCCAAAGTCTGCCCAGTTTTGACAGCCTTCCCACTTTCATAGCCTTGAAAGAGTTACGAGATTCCTATCTCCAGACAGGCAGAGCAGGAGGCTGTGCCTTCCCAGGAGATACAGAGCAAGAGAAAATGGTCTCAGATTGCTCCAGGGGTGACTTAGCTTGGTCGTGAAGAATGATTTCTTCCCTACAAGGGTTCCCCATGCCTGGCCAGGGTGTAGTGATGGAGTCTCTGTGTCTGGAGGGGTTGAAAACCCTTGGAGATGTGGGGTGAAGGACAGGGGTCAGTAGGGACCTGGCAGTGCTGAGTTAGTGATCTTAAAGGTAATTTGCAACCTAAGGGACCCTAGGACTCCAGCCTGACCAACTCTCTGATTCTCTAAGCTCTGCTGGCATGGGTTTTGAGAGCTTCCCCTAGGAGGATTATCAGGAGAGTGCAGGTAAACATCAATCTGCCTTCAGTTACACAGAAACAAATGTTAGATCTGACACCTGACAGAGCATTTGCCTGTAGCAGCCAGCAGCTGTCAGCTGTCCCGCGGTGACGTCCAGGCTGGAGCAGACAGGAGGTGAAACCATCAAGCAACCGAGGTTAAACCATAAATTAAGAGTCAGCAGCCTTGGTTGTTCTCGTTCCCAGATTTCTGTGGTGTTCAGAGAGACCTTCTTTTCCTTCATCCTACAGCCGAGCAGAAACCAGATCCTCATTAGAAATTAACGATCATTTAACTGAACAGATTGCACTTCACCAGGTAGATGAACTCTCTCTCACACTTGGCTGACCCCAAGGCACGGCTTGAACCTTCCCCTTTCTTTCCTTCCAGCATCATGGGACTGTACGCCTCGGTCGTCCTGGTGATAGGCAAGTTTGTCCGTGAGTTTTTCAGTGGGATCTCTCACTCCATCATGTTTGAGGAGTTACCCAACGTCGACCGAATCTTGAAGCTGTGTACTGACATTTTCTTAGTGCGAGAGACTGGAGAACTGGAACTAGAAGAAGACCTGTATGCCAAACTCATCTTCCTGTATCGCTCGCCAGAGACGATGATCAAGTGGACTAGGGAAAAGACGAATTGATCTCTTGGGTGTCACGCTGCCAAGCGAGTGGGTTCCACCTGAATTTTAAAGGGTAAAAAGGAAAAACACCCCCAAAAGCCAACCAAAAAGCACAATATTCTCTCAAGAGCTAAACCTTTTATAGTCGGGTAGCAACGGTTTTTCACGGAAGGAGTCCTTAGGGATCCACGCTGCCTTTCGAGATAAGGACTGCCAGTGAAGGAAGGAGGTCGGGTGGGTTGGTGGGTTTTAAGGTGCCACTCCTCTGCAACCTTGGGGACTGCTTTGTCCTATCAGCGCCGAGACCTTTGCATCTTTGTCTGGCTAATCGATTGCTTTCCAGACCATTGTCACAACTTCACGAGAACCCGAAGGAGTTGCCCCCCCAGCTCAGTGACTCCAGAGTCCCTTGCTGACCCTTTCTGGAGCCACGCGGATTGGATTGTGCAATACGCTGTTGTACGTCACTGACTTCCAAGCTCCAGCCATGGGGCGCTGACGAACCTTCAGGACACCCGAGACCCAGGGCTGCAGGGGGAACTGTAGCCATTCTAGCCGTACCCAGTCGTAGACAGAGCAGAGGGGGGTGATGTACGAAAGGACCACACTGTGGACGGCCCTCTGTTAGCAAACAGCAAAGCAAAACCCAAGTTAAGGATCTCTTGGAATGCCTTATTTTATTTGTACAGTCACGGGAGACGTTTCCACCCACCCGAGTCAATGACTTTTCTCAGGAAAAAAAGAAGAGGTTAAAAAAGAATTCAAAAAAACAGGTGAAAAGAGTCCTTAAAAAATCAACCAAGCAAAGCTGACCCTTCGTGGAGGCTAACTGGTGGCTAGAATAACGCCGGGGGGATTCTCGGGGTGTTCTGCTGGGCCATCCTCTTTAAAGTTCGTTAGAGGAGATAAGCAAGTGAATTATTTCAATGCCCTAAGGAGCGACTTCATTTCTTAGAACCCAGGAAGGANATTTTTGGGTGAAGTTCCCATATCCAGACGATGCCGATGCGCCGGGGAGGGGGAGGAACCAAAGCGAAAGGGCCTCTGTTGTGAAATGACTATTAGTAGCGACGCAACGGGCGCGATGGAGAACAGAGTAGCTGGAGAGCTTCCAATCGCAGTGTAGGTCTCATTCCATATTAAAAACACACGAGAAGAGAGAGAGCTTGGAGGAGGCTGAAGGGGGACCTCATTCATGTCGATTAATAGGTGGCAGGAAGATGGAGCCAGGCTCTTCTCAAGGTCATCTGGGGATAGGACAAGGGGCACTGGGTGCCAGCTGGAGCAGAGGAGGTTCCCTCTCAATCTCAGCAGGACCTTCTTCCCAGGAAGGGTCCCGGAGCACTGGACCAGGCTGCCCAGGGGGGCTGTGGAGTCTCCTTCTCTGCAGACGTCCCAGCCCCGCCTGGATCTGTTTCTGTTTGACTTGGTCTGGGTGATCCTGCTGTGGCGGGGGGGTTGAACTGGATGATCTTTCAAGATCCCTTCCGATCCCTAAGGATGCTATGGAGTGGGAAGGGTGTGTTAAAAGGGTTTACTGTGTAGTTTCGATCCAGTCATGACTTCGAAATAAAGCACCTGTTGCAAAGTCATTTTAGAAGTAGTATTTTTTTCCTCCTCTGCCTTCTTTTATTTGAACATAAAACAGGAGAAATCTGTGACAAATAAACCTCTTTCTTGTAGTTAGCTGCTATTTATTCCCTGAATGATTAGTTAATCACCGGGAAGAAACTTCATCGGATATCATTTGCCGGCACAATGTTACTGCTGAACTTGAGGAAGCAGCACAAGGGAATGAATTGCCACGCGCGCCGCCGAGTGCTTCCATGGCAGACGCGGTAACGTCCATCCTATACTGTGAAAACTAACGTCTTGAGCACCACGGAGTGGGCAGAAACCAAGTTGCTTCGTCGTATCGTAACAATAAAACCAGTTGGTGACTGGAACTCACTGGAAGTCAACCTGATTTCCTCCCCAGTGTCACGGGAAGGTGTCTACTCGTAGAACCAAGAGGTGGAGGGCTCTGCTTCCACTTCTTCCACAGGACCTGTGAATGCAAATTAAACTCCCAAAGCAGCTCTGACAGAGGATCCAGCAGGGATGCTCAAACGCCCTTTGTGATTAGCTGGATCCTCACTAAGTGATGTTAAGGAGAGTAACTGTGGAAGGAGAAGGGTGAGAGGTTTCCGAAGGCACCAGCCAGCAGAACTGTGCTGGGCACTGTTGGTCCTGGCTGCCTTGCTGGTTCCTTCTCTTCCTTTCTGGTAAGAAGAGTCTACTCTGCAGAATGAGCTGTATGGGTGATGTGGGCTTTGCAGAAATGTGCTGCTCGGTCTTTCATGGATTGATCAAACTTTGAAAATAAAAGGATCCTTCTGTTGGGGGTTTTATTTATTTATCCCAAAAACTCACAGCCTGCAGCCAAATTGGTGACGTGGAGCCCTGCAGCTGGGGGACGGTGTCTTGCTGATGCCTGTCTTTTGAGGCCAGCTGTCCAGTGAAGCTGGCAGCCAGTTTCTAGGGGCATCATTTAAGGAACAACCTGGGGGACACAGCTGAGTGCACTTCCAGGTCTTGAGGCTGCGTGAGGACTCTGAGCAGCCGGCTCTACTTGCAGATGTCCCTGCTGAATGCAGAATCACAGAATGATTGAGGCTGGCAAAGCCCTCTGAGCTCATCCAGCCCAGCACCTGACATCACCCCATCAGCCAGACCAGGGCACTCAGGGCCACTGCCAGGCTGTCCTTTAACACTTCCAGACACGGGGACTCCCCCCCTGCCCTGGGCAGTCCAGTCCAAGCTCTCAGCACCTACCTTTCTAAAGGTACCCATTAGGGGTCTGAAAAGCCCCTCAGTGAGACAGAACACCACGGTATCTGACCTGCAGAAAGGCATCTGAGCTCCACAAAAGTGTTTCCATTAGGTTTTGTTCTTAGTCTTTAGCTCATCAGCAGCAGGTGCTCACTGGTGGTGTAGAGATGAGCAGAGACACACAGAGATAAAACTACTTTTGGCTTTGATACTCAAAGTGGGGAGGGAGAAACAGAAACTGATTAAGGAAGAAATAAATCCCAGAATAATCCTGCTTGGAAAGGACCTCCTAGGTCCCCCAGTCCAACCATCCCCACCCCAACACAAACCCTCAGTCCCTGAGAGACTGACAGACACAGCCTGACCCCCTCCCTGCTGCCCCTCGAGCAGGGCTGAAGCACCATGGCTACAGGGTTCTTCAACACCTCCAGGCAGGGGGACTCCACCACCTCCCTGGGAAGGCCCTGCCAGTGCCCANGAGCTGGGTAGCTCTGCTCTGGACCCGTTCCAGCATCTCCCTGCCTCTCCTATCATGAGGGGCCCAGAACTGACGTCGGGAGTCCAGATGAGGCCTCACAAAGGCTGAGCTCAAGGGCACGAGAACTCCCCTTCTCCTGCTGCTCCCACTCTTCCTGATCCAGCCCAGGATGCTGTTGGCCTTTTTGGCCACCTGGGCACCCTGCTGGCTCCTATGAATCCAGCTGTGTCCCAGCACCCCCAGGTCCTGTTCTGCTGGGCAGCTCTCCAGCCCCTCATCCCCCAGCCTGGAGCGGTGCCTGGGGCTGTTGTGACTGACAAACGAGAAAGAGCAGTGCTGTGGGACTGCTTCTGTCTACCTGCTGGCCGGATGAACAATGTTTATAGCTCACACCTCCTTGAAAGGGGCACAGCCAGGACCAAACCTCCACTTTGCATGGCTTGACTCTGCTCAGTCCCCTCCTTGTGCCTAATGAGGACAGCGGGGCTTTTGCTACTGGGCTCCCTCTCCCTTCTCCTGGAGCATCAGGTGGTTTCAGCCCATGACCCCCCTGCACAGGCAGAACCCTGCACTAGCACAGGGCACTGTGAGAGAGCAAGAGGTTCTCCTAGGAAAGGGCTCCACTGTGCTGCCACCCGAGTAAATGATGCTGTGATGAAGTAGTAAAAGAAGTGAGGAGAGCACAGGGCTGCAAAGCAAAAGCACCTTGAGCAGAGAGACAGAGTGCATTTCAGATGGCTCTTGGCTCCATCCCTTTCGGATGTTTAGCTCTCCAAGCTATTCCTCTCGCAGTGCTGGGCTCATCCAGCTTGGGTCATGATGAGCAGAGTCAGAACAGGTCCTTAGGACTTTGTTGATGAAGCAGTGGATCACCCGCTTGGTTCTGCCCAGACAGGGTTGTTGGATTTATGGAGCTACTTCAGCTCCATTCAGCTCACAGCAAACTCCTCCAAAGAAACGGTGGTCTTGGTCAGAGTCCACTCGATGGGAAGGGCCCTGGTCTGCACCAAGATCTCTGGCTGATAGTGAGGAGCAGAAGGTGGATGCTCAGATCACAGCCCTCACATTTCTCTGTTCCCCTGCTCCAGCCATCCTGCTCCTGCTCAGCTACCTGAGCGTGGCCTCAGCTCTCCTCTCAAAGACACCCAGGCAGGTGCTCTCTATGCTGAGCTCTTGCTCAAGGTGTCCTCGAGAGAGGCTGGAGGTGCCAAGCAGCGTGGCCAGACCCAAAGAGAGGGTGATGCCCTCTGCTAAGCTTTGTAGGAAACAGCTGAACCAGCTGTCCTGGCAAAGTCACTTCACTACCTGCCAGCTAAGGCTGAGCCCGTGGTTGCTCTGGCCAGGCTTGTTGAGACCCAGGCACTGAGCTCAGGCTCTCGACAAGAAGTAAAGTGCAAGGCACTAAGGTTGGCATCTTCCCAGGCAGCTGTCTAGCACTGCACTGGAACTTGCAGCTCAGCTCAGGAGGCTGAGGGCTCCTTCTCATTCACAACTATAAGATCATGGAGTGTCCCAGGCTGGAAGAGCCCTCCAGCGGTCATCTAGCCCAACCTCCCTACTCCAGCAGGGACACCTCTACCTAGGTCAGCTTGCTCAGAGCCTCAGCAAGCCTGAGCTTCAGTGACTCCAGGGATGGAGCCCCCACACCAGCTCCCTGGGCAGCCCATTCCAGCCATCACCCACCCTCACAGTGAAGAGCTTTTTTCTAATCTCCATCCCCAATCTCTGCTTTCCCAGCCTGAACCCAGTGCTCCCTGTCCTATCCATACAAACATTGCTGGCTCAGAGTCACCCTGCTGGCCATTAGGACCCCCAGGTCCCTTTCTCCTCCCCTGCTCTCCACCAGCTCAGTCCCCCCCCTCTCCTGGTCCCTGGGGTTGTTCTTGCCCAGATGCCAGCCTCTCCCCTGCCCCTTGCTGTCCCTCCCTCCATCTCTCTCTGCCCAGCTCTCCAGCCTGCCCAGCTCTCGCTGGATGGCAGCCCAGTCTGCTGGGGGGTCAGTGGGACCCAGCTCTGTGTCCTCAGCAAACCTGCTCACAGTGCCCCCTATTTTTTTACCATGAGGGACACAAAACACTCGTGGGATCTCTGTCCTCACAGCCAGATGCTCAACGCCTGCCCTGGACACGAGAGAACAGCTGCAGCTTGGAGCCTGATCCTGCCTGGGGATGGACTCCCCCTGGCACCTGCAGGGTTTCCTCCCAGCCCAGTCTGATCCTGCGGTTGCTGCTTCTGGGTCCCACTCTGTGCTCGGATGGTTCCCTGCGAAAAGAGGCACCTGAATCTCCTCTCCTGTTTGTAAAGACCCCTGCAGCTCACGATCTTTTGGCTCCATCTCCTGGGGAAATGATCTTTCTTCAAACTTTGTTGCTGGGGACAGGGCTGGCCGTGTCCAGGAGGAGGCTGTTCCCTCTGGAATCTGCCCTGGTGCTGCTCCCAGCTGGTAAAGAGGGTGAGACTGNGGGTGAGGCTGTTCCCTCTGGAATCTGCCCTGGTGCTGCTCCCAGCTGGTAAAGAGGGTGAGACTGGTTGGCACAGGGCTCTCAAAGGACCCCCCCCCTCGTTTAGGTGAATCTGTTTTACTGATGACAGTGCTCACCAGGCAGCAACCAAAGCGGATGCTGCAGCCTTCTACAGGCACTGGTGTCTTTCTTTTTCTTTTTTCTTTTTTCTTTTTTCTTTTTTCTTTTCTTTTCTTTTCTTTTCTTT
>VZRI01003671.1:0-22530 GCA_013397515.1 Upupa epops | reverse complement strand
TCCCTTCCAATCCCCCATGATTCTATGGTTCTATGTTTTGATGACCATGTGTCACATCATGATCTTAAGAAGAGGGAGTGACTCGTTCATGGATCCACTTGGGCTTGAATGAAGGACACTTACACCACAGGTCCACATAAAGATCAAAGGTTTACTAGAGTTATTAAATTTTGAACTCCAACAGCACAGAGAATCATCAAAATAACCCAATCTTGTACCTCATAGGGTACAAGAATATGCTTACCCAAAGCCAAGCTCAGAGATACAGAGATACAAAAGTACAAAGGTGGTGAGGAGAGGAGCCCAGAGCAGAAAAAGAGAGACTAGCATAAAGGAGAATGAAAAAGATGGAAAAATGGGTGACAAAGTGCCAGATTACCACTCCAGGTTCCAGCAACAAGCTCTTTTTGGTGTCTTCTTTCAGTCTTCCATTCTGGCTGCAGGCTGAGGAGGGCTGATGGTGCGAATCTCTCCCCTTGTATACTGGCTACCAGCCAGTGTTTTTATTCTCTCCAATGGAATGGGGAATCTTGCAGATGAAACATTGTTAAGATAGTTCTAGAGGGAAGAAGTGTTCTCATGTTCTCAGGCTCTGCGGATTCCATTCCCATACAGAGCATTGCAGCAGTCAGAGGTTATCTCACAATTGTTTGAGCCATCTTACTTGTAGTTAATCAGAGTCTGACACCATGTGACTGGAGACACTTAGTTCCTCAGCAGAAGGATTACAGCAAACATCATTTGACTTTTGCAGCCAAATGAGGACTTGAAGCTCTGTTCCCAGGGCTGCTTGTGTGAACAGGCCAGTCATGCCAAGATGATTCAAGGGCATCTTTCTCATGAAATTTGCTGGTACCTTTCCAGTAGAAGATCCAAGTTGTAGGTGTCAAACAGTTATAGTAATTTCCTAATCTTTAAAAATAGGCGTAAGTCCTTCAATCAAAGGTTTGAGTGGCATGGTACCCTTTGATCACTAATTCAGACAAAACCATCCCACTTTTTTTAATTCACTACATCTCAACTTTTGAAAGTAAAATGTAAAGAAAACAAAAGTTTGATGCTTAAAGTTTAATGCTTAAGGTCTTTAGAACGGAATGGCGAATATCTCTAAATTACAAAGTAATCAAAGTCATTGTTCCATCGTGCGAAATAATAAGCAGATCAGTGTTAAGACCTGGGGGCCATGCCATAACCTCTTCTCTGGTTCCCCAGAGCCAAAAAGCTGCATGTCTCACCTGTGACAGGCCAACAATAGCCTTATCAACATTTACCTTAAGACAGGTCACCCACACAGAGAATGATTTAACTTTACTAATGAAGGCCTTACAAGGCAAGATGAGCTGGCATTTCCACATCCTGCAATTTCTGGCATGAACATCTAGTGAAGAGGAAAACAAGCAGGATCAAAGACATAAGCAATGGGGCATTCAATTCACAACTTAATTAAGAGACAAAATACGGTTCTGCTCCTATTTGAACACACAGGATAAAGTGCAAATAAACTGTTCTAGAATCACACATCACGCCATCATGCAAGGCCCTGAATGCTTTTAGACACCAGAAATTCATTATCAAACTGCAGAAGTTCAAAGCAGATCAGGACAAGCAGGGGCCTAAATCACATTTCTGCTTCAAAGGCCAGAGTGACTTTTTTGGAGCAGCAAGTATCCATCTAATAATATTTTGTGTCACTGCTGCCTTGAGACTTGACTTAGCAGTACCTCCTGCATTTTGTTCATGTTGCTTAATAGATGTCTTCACATGCTTGAGAGTCACTCTGAACTGCTTTGTTAAACCACAAGCCAAACATCACTGCTCTGACCAGCCAGACACAAGCTCAGATACATTGCTTAACTAGACTCTACCTACTAATTCATTCATTCAGAGGTATGATCCAGTCACTGCCTATTCTTCTTTCCTTTCCACACTGCCCCTAGAGTTATCTGATTGTATAGTAAATCAAACATGGAGCAAGCTCCTTAACACCTTAGGTTATTTTTCTGCCTTGTCAGCAAATTCTTCAGCACAGCACACCATCAGACCAACTCCAGATCTGACAATGACAGCATGGAGATACTGTGGCCACATTTTTATCAAGCTAGGGGACAAGGAAGGAGAACTGCCACTCCTTCCTTCCTCTGAACAGCAAGCTATTATATCAGCTCAGCCATTCATGCATTTCCAAAACAGCTATGATAATGTCAGTCAGCACTGACAGCCTAAATTACCAGTCTGTCCATCACATGGGTGCTGGCTCTACACTGACCCAACAGAGCTGTCAGCCAGTTCCTGAACTCACTTTGCATGAATTATACAGGTACCCTGCAAAGAGACTGCGAGACTGCATCATATGAAAGGAATGGGAAAGGTGGAACCACTGCAGTGTTGACTTGAATTAGTTTAAGCTGTTGCATAACTGCACATGTAACTGCTTATTAGTGATTAGAAAATAAAGAATTGAATGAATCAGATTCTGTCTGACTTGAGTGCATGCACAAAATTTACATAGGCAATCTCAGTATGTCCTTAGGCTGTTCTCAGGCTTCATGTTTACCTAACACATGGTATTAGGAACAATCTACACAGATAAGATACAAGGCTTTCAGTTCCGTTCAGTTCAGTTCAGTTCAGTTCAGGCCTTTATTTTAAAGCAAAATGTGTCATCCACTGCTACTTGCCAAGTCAGAAGCCCCAAGTTTTAAACAGCTAGGCTACTGCCAGGAAAGCAGGTTAATGACTGAAGATTAGGTGACCCACAGGAAACAGCTACAGCATTACTGCTTAGTACTGCTTTTCAAAGATATGAAAACTTAAGAAAACAATGAGTGGGTCAGGAGAAGAAGTTCTTTGTCCTGGAGTGCATCCAATAGTGTCAGTCTTCCTCTAGGAGGGCAGACAAAAAACCTAAAACACAGACCAGAGGTTATCTCACATCACTGTGGTGCTGTAAGATAAAACATACTGAGACTTCCTAGACCTCAAAAGCAGTGACTTCTCTCCAGCCTGACATCCTCATGAACTGACATGTCTAAGCAAGACACTGGGCTTTCAGGTTTTGAGAAATAATGTCAAGGCCTCTCTTTAATAAAACTACCACATCGTGGTAATTATTTCTCTACTACACAAAGACAGCATACCTAGCCTCCAGCTGAAGGTGACCAAAAAGCCCCAAGCTTCATAATTTAGAAGATGTTTACTGATTACACTGTAATGCCAATGGAAGAGGTGCAGTTACTTTGAAATACATGCACATGAGTAACATGTGTCTTTATCACAGCTTACTTGGGCTGGCAGAATGAAGGCAAACATACTCTCTTTGCTTCTCTTAAAACACTAACAGATGTTGCAAGAAGACAAAACAAATGAAAAAAACATAAGGAAAAGCTTGGAAGCTGGTCCCCAGAAGAATGACAGATCTTTAGCTACAAGTATACCTTGGAATGTGCCAGCATCCACTCCTGGTGTAACAACAGCTCTTAGGGCTTCCATTCGAAAGACGAAAGGAAAGTGATACAAGTGCACTTACACAGCTGAGGAAAATAACTTTTAATATTAGAAGTCAGGTAAAACACAAAAGACTCCGAATTATACGGAGAGAATAGAACATGCTATTTTACACTGACATAATGGCACCATGTGGTATTGGTACTGGCTTTCTTTGGTATTCTCAGCAGTCATTCAGCCTTAGCCCTGTGCACTTCATTACTGCAGTTCAAGGAAGGGCATGTGGTCAACCAAAATGGCACAATTAATTGTCCATTGTTTTTATACTGAGATCCTAAGTGCTAATTTTCAGGAACAGTTAATTCTGCACATTAAACTAGGATGAATAGTCACAATTTGTATTAAATTGTACCCAACATGCTATTGGTAGCTATTTTTCCAATTTTCATGAAGGAAACTTGTGGATTTTATCCCCTGAAGGTGAGGGTAACCGTTGAATACTGTACTTGATCAATGAACTGGTCTTTTTTTTAATAGCAGTGGGACCCAAGAGACACTTTGCATTAAAATGACAGAATAGATTTTATGTATCAATTGCTGTGGTTTTAGTTAGATCTGATTGCTGTCTGCAGTGAACATGGGGTAAAAGAAGCATACAGCACTTAGAGAGTATGTTGAAATTTGCACACAAGAACTAGTACTTCTTGAAGTACATTCCATATACATTTTATATTATAAAATATGGTAACACCAAAATTAATATTCATGAAGGGTACCAAATATTAAGTTATTAAAGACTTTAATGTGCCAAACTGGATCATATGCACCACAGAACATCTACAGAATATGTTGGAGAGCTCCTGAAAAACCTGTGGAAGCTTCAGATTCTTTCTGGAAGGAAAGCAAAGGGAAACAGTGTTGAGTTTCTAGGAAAGGTAACAAATGGGACTTAGGAAATTGTAAGTCTTGGCCTGGAAGTGCTGTACTGAGTAATAAAGTGATGGAAGGTAATAAAAAAAATAAAACAATGGAACTAAATTCTGCTACTTAGCAGAATTTCTGGGAAAATTACCTAAAATTAATATGTTCTAAAATGTACTGTAAATTTTTTATTAATCACTCTTTTATCTGGCTAATCAAGACAGATTTTTCTAATTAGTCCTCTCTGAAATATCTTTGTGCTATTTCAGACCTGTATTTATAATTTAAATTAAAAAGTTAGGAGTTGGTGGATAATAGTTAATGATTTATCAGCATTCTGCCACCATCTCTTGACTTATTTCCCTTTCATTTCCCATCTCTCCATTTACTATCTGACACTTACTGCCTGTTAAAAACTAACAGTGCTAATTCTGAGATGCCAAAATATAATGTAAAGATTTGTACTGGGCTTCTTTTCTACTTAATATTTAAAGTTTACTTTCTTTCTCCATCTTCCTCCCCTCAGGAGGTAACAAGGGAAAATCAAATACATTTTCTTATCAAAGTTCAACAACACAGTGAAATGGACTTTTACAGTTACTGCATTTTATTAGACCTAAGGAGAACAGCTGGGTACTTCCTTTTCAGTATTCCTTCAAATGCCTCCTAGTTTCAGAATAATAGTGTATTCCCCAATAAGTCTTCATAATATTTGTCTTATATCTAACAGCTGTTCATCTGGAAAGCACATTTTTGCAGTTTGGGTAGATTCACAATAATTAACCATAAGTTAATTTAGTATCCTTTTTTTTGCTATGACATCTAGACGCTGACAGTTATAAAGACTCTTCCCACAGACTCTACATAGTACAGTGCTGAAAAAATTCAAGCGTAAGTGAATGAGGTCAATCTGATTTGTTTCTCATCCACGCTTATGCAGCTTATATGGCAGCACTCCGAATCAAAGGCTGATCACCCTCTAGAGAGGTCTCTTCCCTATGACAGTTAAAAACAGAAGTCAAATGCTCTCAGAAATGTGGGTTAAAGGCTTTTGCTTTCCTCTGGGTGTTTATTGCCCTATGCTTTAGGGAAGCAGATTTTTTCTCCCACTCTTAGGAATATTTTATTTTATTCCATGCGCACTTAATATCTTTTGGACAATGGTGAATTTCAGCACAGTGTATTCCTGAGAATCTCTATTTTCTTACATGATAACAGGCCATTTCACAGGTTGAGTATCTTTTCAAAATCAAAATCTACACAAAATTGTAACTGCTGTACAAAACTGTTTCACTATCATCATATCCCTTTCCTTCCACACAAGAAAATATCCCAGAACTTTTAATTTCAGTATAAGATTTGACGAAAGTAAGGTGTAAAAGTTCTTTTGAGTGATTGCATTTCTTTCAGGATGCTAAGCACTTTCTTCAGTCCTGATAGAAGCATAGAATCACAGACTCATTAGGGATCAGAAGGGACCTCGAAAGATCATCTAGTCCAATCCCTCTAGACCAGTCACCTAGACCAAGTTGCAGGAACAGATCCAGGCAGGTACTGAACATCTCCAGAGAAGGAGACTCCACAACACCCCTGGATGGCCTATCGCAATGCTCCATCACCCTCAGAGTGAAGAAGTTCCTTCTGATATTTATAGGGAACCTCCTCTGTTCCAGCTTGCACCCATTGCCCCTTGTCCTATCACCAGATGACATTAAGAAGAGCCCGGCTCCATCTTCCCAACACCCACCCCTCACATATTTAGAGACATGAATGAGGTCACCCCTCAGCCTCCTCTTCTCCAAGCTCAAAAGACCCAGCTCCCTCAGCCTTTCCTCCTAAGGAAGGTGCTCTACTTCCTTCATCATCTTCCTTGCTCTATGTTGGACACCCTCCAGCAGCTCTCTGTCCTTCTTGAACTGAGGAGCCCAGAGCTGGACACAATACTCCAGATGAGGTCTCACTAGTGCAGAATAGAGGGGGAGAAGGACCTCCCTCGATCTGCTAACCGCTCCCCTTCTGATCCCCCCCAGGATGCTGTTGGCCCTCTTGGCCATAGGAGTACCTTGCTGGCTCACAGTCATCCTGCTGGCCACTAGGAGCCCCAGGTCCCTTTCTCCTACACTGCTCTCCAACAGGTAAGGCACCAACCTATACCTGGGGTACCTGGGTTTGTTCTTGCCCAGATGCAAGACTCTACACTGACCCTTGTTGTACCTCATCCCATTTCTCTCTGCCCAGCTCTCTAGCCTGTCCAGGTCTCGCTGAATGGCAGCACAGTCTGCTGGGGTGTCAGCGACACCACCCAGCTTTGTGTCATCAGCAAACTTGCTGACAGTGCACCCTAATCCCTCATCCCAGTCATTAATGAATAGATTGAAGAGGACTGGTCCCAGTACTGATCCTTGGGGGACTCCACTAGATACAGGTCTCCAATTAGACTCTGTCCCATTGACCACTACTTTCTGGCTTCTATCCTGCAGCCAGTTTACTATCCACCTCACTACCCAATCATCCAGTCCACGCTACCTAGGTTTGGCTGCGAGGATGCTGTGTGAGACTGTGTCAAATGCCTTACGTCAAGATAGACCACATCCAGTGCTCTGCCATCATCTGCCCACCTGCTTATGCCCTCATAAAAGGCTATCAGGTTGGTCAAGCATGACTTCCCCTCAGTGAAGCCATGCTGACTGTCCTAATGACCCTCTTGTCCTTGATGTGCCTAGAGACAGCATCCAGGACAAATTGTCCTTTCTCATGCCTTCATTTTTTGGCCACTTCTGACACTTCATTCCTGATTGTGAAGATCGTCTTTTCCTGTAAATACAGTTTCATAAATAGCACTCTCTGGATGGGAGATTAAATTCATTCTGTTCATTGCATATTGGCATTTCTTTTGAGTTGTTTTTTCAGTAAAGTAAGAGGATGACTCCATTTACTCCCAGTCTTAGAGAAAAATCTTATATGTAGCCCATGCAGCAATTGCACCATCTGATGGAGCTGTAAGTGGAATCCCCCTTACCCTGCAGATTTTTTCCCAATGGCAGATCAGACCTTACCTCCAGTTATTAGCCTGGCTAAACACAACAGAAGTGTTTTGAGCTAAATTTAATTTAAGAATAGAGGTACATGTCCAGAATACCACGTGTATCTGTATGTATAATGCATATATCATGAATTGCTAATGTTCATGATGTCCTGCTTGTTGTTGGAATTAGCAATCAATTAATATGAATTTGAAACACAGCACATAGGTTCTGCCACATGGAAAGATGCAGTAGGAAAGTATGGAAGTTCTATGAATTAAGGCATGGATTAAGGCAATACCATGACCTGGATTTAACCAATAAAAGTCAAGAACACACCTTCTGTATCCTGATTTATTGATGCAAGTTTCTTGTTATTTTAAGCCACATCACAGCACTACTCCATGTATCCATTCAGTATCAGTCTGCTCTACCTTAGTGCAAACTGAATCTGTTTTTTGTATCAATGAAGGAAACGCTACCCCAGAAATCCTCTCCTGGCTAGCTGTTCTGTTCTCTTTCAAGAGCATTACCATTATGGAATAGTATGGAGTCAAGCATATCAAGCATACCTTTCGTATCTATTTCCACAGTAAATTAAGCACAACCACATTAGGTGTGAGGAGAGTAACCTTGCCACAAACTAAGAATTAAATTAACTCTCCACTGTCAGCAATATTGTAAGCAAACTCCTGGATCAGAAGTAACATAGACCAAAATACAGGGGCAAGGTGCAGTGGGAGGCTAAAAATTCAATAAAAATTGACGAGAGCAAAGAACTTAATCCAAAATGGAGAGAACCAGGGCCAGCTTTAGTCAGCACATGGCAGGACAGCCAAATTCACAAGTTTCTGTCAAAATGCTTTTTATTTACATCAGAAAATTTAATTATTTTGCCTATATGATTTAGGAGTGTTACATCACTTACTGTTCTCAGTGGCCACTATCAAAGCTGTTGAAGCCTGGAACTTAAACTGATTCTTTCCTTCTACCTAAATGTATTGGTTCTGCAGGTGCCTTTCTGGAAGGAAAGTAATTGAATATGACCTTGAGTACTATGCCATATTTTAGATTAGCTGTTTGGAAACCGGTAAGACCGTTCTGATTTTGGAACGGGCTGCCTACTGAGGTGGTCAAGTCTCCGTCTCTGGAGATGTTCAAGGTTAGTCTGGATGAAGTGCTGAGTGGCATGATCTAGATGTCAGATGTTTAGGGTTACTTGGTTGGTTTTAGGTTGGACTGGATGATCTTTAAGGTCTTTTCCAGCCTCTTCATTACTGTGACCTACCTGTGACCGCTAGAGTAACATTCATTTTCTTTGCTTCAGGATTTCTAAAGGTGTCTTTTAGCATAGCAGGCAGGAACTACATTCAATTTTATTTAAAATGTTTTTCCATTACATTCATGTACTAAAACCTGACCTTGTTATTCCTTCTATTTTTCCCTGTAGAGCAGGTTAGATCATTATAGAAGTGTGTAATTCTGCAATGAACTGCTGGTGTTGGGGCCTCTGAGGATCAGTTTAATTTTACAGAAATGAGTTTAAACCTAATCCAAGGCACGTTTGAAATGTGATCAAAGATGAAATTTTCACTACAAAAATGGTAAGAGATCTGGGATTTGGGCTCTGAAGCCAACTCATTAATTGATAGCTTGCACCTACATTTTTAGTTGTGCTTATTTTTGCTTTGTATAGCTCTTCCTCTCTGACATTTAGTGAGTGATTGAACAGTCTGGAAGCTGACAAACACCTCTTTTCTTACGAACGCAGTTCAAAGCTTTCTGGAAGCTTTTTTTAAACCTTGCAATCACTAAAACACTTGGCTAAAAAAATATAAAGAAAAAAACCCCATTGCTACTTTTAAAGAGCTGTCTAGAAATAATAGCAAATGAATTTTAAAGAATGTTCAGTTAGTGAGGATCTAAAAGCCATGTATAATAGGAAAGGAGGCAGTGCAATGTGCATGATTTCTAAACATGTTTCTCAAGAGAAACTCTCTAAGAACATGTTCAGTAGGACTCATAATTTTTAATATCAAGTGGAGAACCAGTAAGACATCTTAACCACGTTAAATGCCACCTGTTCTCCAGAAGATGGAGCATCATGCTTAGATATTACAAACAAAAAGTACAAGTGCATCTTGGAAAGTACAATATTATCCCATAGGTCTTGCTGAAGTGAATATGGCCTAGGGGGCAAACACAACACAGTGCTCCAGGAAAAAAAGAAGAGGGCTTGGCAATGGTCAAACTGCTCTGAGCTTGCTGGCACACCCCATCGTTCCAGTCAACCTCTGACACTGTGCAGTAGGTCAAATGCTGGGCTAATGCAGACTGAAGCCAAAGTCTGAGCTGAATTAAGTACACTGAGGAGACCCAAGTGCTTTTACCTCCCTTCAGAGGGCAGAGAAGAGGAAACAATATGCATAATAGATTAAACAAAGAGCCAACCCAACTTCAACTGATATGTGCTTATAAAACTTCTGATTTAAAAAAAAAACCTTCAAAACACTTCAATAATGCATTCAGTGTAAGCCAGTTAATTACACAAGTTATTGGGTTCTTAGCACAGCACAAACAAAATAATAGCATATGAAAACTTGTATAGGTACACCAGTGATAAAAGGAAACTCAGGAAAATGTGGGCCCTCTCCAGAAGGAAATAGGAGACTTAGTTACATATGATACGGAGGAGGCCAAAGTACTCTGTGACTTTTGCCTCAATTTTCACCAGCAAGTGGTCCAAGTCACAGAAGGCAAAGGCAGAGAAGAGTAGAATGAAGAACCACAAACTACACAAGCAGATCAGGTGTGACACCATCTAAGGAATGTGATGTACCCAAGTCTATGGGACCTAAGAAGAATCCACAGGTTGTAAGGGAACTGGCAGATAAAGTGGCTAAGCCACTATCTATCTTATCTGAGAAGTTGTGGCTGTTCAGTGAAGTTCCCACTTACTGTAAAAAGGGAAACATAACTCCTCTTTCTAAACAGAGAATAAAGGAAGACCTGGGGCACTACAGGCCAGACAGTGTCACCTCTGTGCCTGGCAAGGTCATAGAGTGAATCCTTCTTGAAACTATGTTAAGAAACAGAGAAGATAAGGAGATGACTGATGACAGCAATCAGGACTTCACTAAGGGTAAATCCTGCCTGAAAAAGAGCTGCAGTCAACAGCTCAATGTCCAAGTAGAGAAAAGTGGGAAGTGGTGTTTTTCAGGGGCTGCTATTGGAACCAGTACCATTTAACATGCATGTACAGTGGGGTCCAGTGCACTGTCAGCAAGTTTCTTGAGCACACCAAGCTGTGTGGGATGGTCAATGTGCTGGAGGAAACAGAAGGGAAACTATCCAGAGGGACCCTGACTGGCTTGAGAATGGGCCCATGCCAAAATTCTGAGGTTTAACAAGGCCAAGTGCAAGGTAATGCACCTGGATTGGAGCAATCTCAAGAACAACAGACTGAGTGATGAGTGGAGCCTTGAGTGTAGCTTTGTGGAGAAGAACTTGGGGTACTGGCAGATGTTAAAACTGAGCATGACCTGGCAAGGTTTGGTCACATCCAGAAAGCCAACATCCTGGGCTGCATCAAAAGAAATGTGGCCAGCAGGTAAAGGGAAGTAATTTTCCCCCTCTACTCCACTCTTGTGATATCCTACCTGCAGTGGGATGAGTTCAGCTGTGAGGCACCCAGCATAAGAAATACATGGACCTGATCAATCAGATCCAGAGGAGGCAATGAAGATGGTCAAAGGACTAGAGTACCTCTCCTGTGAAGACAGGATGAGTGTGTTGGGGTTGTTCAGCCTGGAGAAGACTCGACTCCATCATGATCTTAGAGGTCTTTTCCAATCATCAATAAATCTGTAAATCTGTCTACGTTAACATAGATTGGTAACAAAGGAAAGGATTACATGAATGGAAAAAACCTGTGGGATATGTACTGCATGCTTTTTCAGCTAAAATCCAGAGAGCCTGAAGATAATTTATTTTATTTCTCAAGGATACCAGGGCATTGCAGATACATGTGGTTCTCTAATAATTTGCTCACCCAATCTACAAATTTGTCTAAGGAATTTCTAGACACGCATTACACAGAGCAGAGCAGAAGCAATGCACTTTCTTGTAGTTATTTTTCTTTGGTAGTTAATTTTACACAAGAATAGCCAGGCTAAAGTCACATGGATTTCTGTGTATGTGGGGGTTTTGTTTAATTCACTGAGTCAAAATACGACATTTTACGCTCTAAATATATTCCCCTGGGAAATGAAAATTGCCATATAGGATTGTAGTCCGAGCAATGATGGAGCAATGAGAAAAACTGGAAACATAATGAATTGTATTGCCTAAAGAAAATCACAAAGGCTAACATGCCTTTATATGCCTCTATAACATTAGACCTTTCTGAGAAAAGTGACAATAAACCTCTATTTCTAGCTGTGAGTTTGTGACTAAATCCAGCAAGACAAAGAATTCTAGCTTAAAAAAGATAATTCATCATCCCTCTGTGCTGCTACCTGCCACCAAAGGCTAAAACAAAAAAGACTCCTAATGCAAAATACTATGTTCCTAAATATCCTAACAGTCTTTCCTCCCAGCAATATACAGCAGATGGCAGTTGAGAATCTCAAATCATTACCCTTCAAAAAAAGATTTCACTAGCTGAACAAAAGATAGTAAAAAAATTAATTATATACATAATAATATGCATAATATGTATTTATAATATGTATAATATATAATATATATTTATAATATGTATAATATATGGATAACAAAAATAAAGCTAATGCATAATTATGAATGGAAGACAAATATGTCCTCAAACTTACAAAGTCCCTAAATGACCATTCTAATGTTAATAGCTATATACACATATAGATATATGAAATTATCTATAAATTAATGTTGTTATTGAAAATGAATAGCATTGCTCTAGGAAATGAAACCTTTTCAAAATTTTCAAGCAAGAACAAAGTCTTACACTCTTGGTATTCAAAATGCAGCATTAAGTGATGTTATGTTCTTCTGAAAGATGACCCTCCTCCCTCCTGAAAAAATAGTAACAGTAGAGCTTGGTCTGCAGTTTTCTCAAAGTCCTGCTTCTTGTGGAGCTTGAAGGAAAATAGGACAGATCTCCTGAGCTAGTATCTCTCAGCTCCTCCACAATACTGTCAACACAAAAACACTCAGATGAAAAGTGGCAATACACTAATATGTACTTAATGCTTGCAAGAACCCCTGTACATTTAGTCAAGCTTCTCCTCATCTCTGGAACCAAAATGATCAGGATGAACAATTAATAAACCAATACTTAGATTCCCAGTGTGAATTATTATGTGCTTTGTCAGCACCACTGAACATTATCATCATCAAAAGGAAATCTGTTCTCAGCTGTAACAAATTTAACTACCAAGCAGAGTTACAGTGCTGCTCTTCTAGAACTTTTATTTTACTATTTGAGTCTCTTGTCTTAAACATCACTTGAGAGAGCTTAGGGCTAGTGATCTTACCCTCGGCTCCACATACACAGATATGCAAGGTATCTGAACACTGTGCACAGATATGCAAAGGTATCTGAACACTGAACAAAACCAGGAGCGATTTTTCTCTCACACAGAGATAAAAACAGTAGCCCCATTTCTTAATGCATGTTTGAAACATAGGCACATCAAAGACTCAGACACCACAGAGAGGACATAACCATTTGAAAATTGCCACAGAGATAACAAATGCTTTCAAAATGTCCTCGTTTCATAGTCAGTTACTGAACTGACACAGTAGAGCGTTACAAGATTTAAAGCACTACTCTACCATTTTTTGCCAGATTTAGACTACTCTGTTATGCAAGTAACAAATCTACTGAACCTACACCTCTCAGGAGCCTACTTTCTTACTGGAATGTGAAACATTTGCATATAAGCAATAAATCATAAAATGTTCACTGAGTTTCACAGCAAAAAAAAATCATATAAGTACTAGAAAATTTTAGCCATTAGTCATCATTATTATCCTAATTTATTGTTTGATCCCTACTATATTGCAGTGTTTAGTGATACAACATTTAACCAGAAGTCCAATTCTTGATAATGCTAAAATCTAACTGAAATTTAAAGCTAAAGTGATTGTTACATAAAAAAAGTGACAGAGGATGATATATGACAGCCTAATCAAATCTGAACCAGCTGGGGAAAAGAGCTCAAAGCAAAGCCTGAAGTAGAAACCTCTGGTCAGTCTCAAACATTTGTAGTTCTTGATATAGGGAAACCATTCTAAAATTGAACTTCACTGTTATAACATAGACAAATTGATTTGTTTTATATTGTATGGAGAAGAAAAAAGACTCCTACATTTTCATATCTTCATAGCTAGTCTACAATATTAATCATTCTTCTTTCATTCACTAAATTCTATCTCAGAAAAAAAGTAAGAAAGCAGAAAACTCCTGAGTTCTAGATGCCCTTCACAGATTGTCTTTCTATCTACCAAAAGGTCTCTGATTTTTCCAGTGTTCCAATTGGGAAGAGTTTGAGGCTGTACTCTGAGGAACATGTAACTGACATACCCTGGCACTGCTGCAAAAAGAAATGTCCTGTCACTCATGGAAGCAAATGCCAGCAATACTAGGAGGAAACAAACGGGTTTATATTTGAAAACACTGAAAAAGAAACATAAAAATATGAAAATTCGTGTTTTATGAATTTTAGTCTGTTTTGTAGTATTTTGTGCTTGTTGAATACATCTTCATGTAATGAAGGTAGCAGTACATTACAGAGATGGGCGGCCTGGAATTTCACAGTCTTGCATGTCTGGAACCAGCTTAGCACAGCTGAAGCTTTGCCACAGGTATTCATCTCCTCAGAGAAGTACTCTGGGTCTGACCTTCCATAAGTGTACTCACTCAAGCAGACAGTAAGGAGTTACAGTCTGTGAAAACTTCCAGGACTTTCTCTTCCCTAAGGCCAACCAGAAAATCCTTTTACTCTGCACCCATGGGGACTTTCAAGTATATTCCAAGTTCCTCCTCTCCAAAATTCTCCTTTCTGCATCTCTTTTAACATGATCAGTCCTGCAGTTTGTCAGGAGGAAGAAGCACAGAACCAGAGAGGCATAAAGTGACTTGGTTAGAGAGAAACCCCTGTTTGAGTTGGAGCCCCACTCTAAGTGTGTCCAGCTAGGTCAGGTTGCTCAGGGGCCAAAAAAAAGTCTCTCCTTGTACATTGTGTGCTCCGGCCCCATAAGCATCTTGGTAGCCCTTTGTAGGACGCCAGATTGCCTATCTCTTTCTAGCACTGACAAGAACAAACTGGACACAGTATTCCAGATGCAATACAGAAGTGTCAAGCTGAAGGCAGGAATCACTTTCCTGAATCCCCTGGTTGCACAGGTACTAATACAGCCCAGCATGTGAAAAATGTTCTTTGCTGTGGGGGCACACTACTGACTCCTGTTCAGCTTTCCCACAATTGCTCCACAGTCCTTTTCTGCTAAGTTTCTAAGCCTTGGAGTTTTATCACAACCTCCTAGTATGACCTACACAACCTAGTACAACTCTAAACTCTGCTATAATAAACATACGAAACACTACTTGAAGTCCAAACCTTGAAAGCTAATGAGTACTGCCTCAGAACAGCAGATAAATCAGAACTTATCAGGAAATGTCTCTAAATATCAAGGGCAATGCTGAAGCACTCTGTCATGGTTTGAAACCATAAGTTTCTAATATTGTGCTCTTCTGCATGGAAACAGGTCCCTCTTGAAGCCCCCACCTGTGCTGCTGTAGTTCCAGCCTCCAATTGCAAGGCAAAACTGCAGCTGTGAGTGAGGGGAGCCCAATTGTGTGACCCAGACCTCCACTAATTATCTGAGGGGAGATTTCTGGAAGGAGGTATCTTCTAACCCACTGACAAAACTGGCATGGGGTGCAGTCCCCTATTGGCTGTTCTGACCAAAGTGGTGGCAGCGAGCTGCAGCAGCGAGCGGAAATAGGTACAGGTTCACCATGCTGAGCCAGACAGATGTCAAGAGCAGAGGAGCAGCTGCAAACTGATCGACGGGCTGACTGGCACCTGGAGACATCAGAAGTGGTGAGAGACAGCCACAACCGTTGAGAAGGGGTTGCTACTGCCTGCAGCTCCGTCCACTGGCATCATCTTGGCCATGCAAACAGTGCTATCTTGACCACATGGCTAGCACCATCTTGGCTTTGTTCCAGCTGTGGGGTGGAGAAGCTATGTCACAGCTGCAACTGAGAAATTGGGAAATGCTTGTGTATGTGGGATAAAGTGGCCCAAGGGGTGTTTGATATTTTCCTTTGTTGGTTGGCTGGACTGTATGTGCTGAAGAAGCCTAAGGGACTTGTGATTCTTAAACCTTTGGCAAATTGCTGAGACTGAGGGTGAAGTGTATGCTGTTGCACCCAAGTTCCTGCTGCCATCTAAAGATATGCTTGCCAGGCCCTGCTCATCTGCTGGCTGAATTGCAGGCCATGTCACATGGTGCCCACAAGGATGTTTGATGACACCAAAAAAATGGAAGAGAGGGAGTGTTGATGATTTGAGGCCACCATGCTTGTCAGAGCCCAAGAGGGAGACTCTGCCCCAGTGGTTCTCTTGGTCATCCATTTGTCTGCAGTGTATGCACTCACCCTAGGTTCTCCTGTCTGAAGCCAAAGACCGCTACATAGTTCTCTCCCATCTCCTCAGCATGTTTGTAATGGTGGTGTGACACCACCGTTTTGTTTGTTTGTTTGTTTGTTTACTTATTTGAGATTTTTCCTTTCTGTTGGGTGTGGGACCAATAAAATCTTTCCTTTTCCCCAAAGTTGCTTCATTGCCTGGTAAATTGTACCCAAGAGCTGGTTGGTGTGCTTAAGGACACAAGAACCAACTGAAAGGACCAATCCAGTCCTTTCAACCCATGACACACTGAGAAGTTTGGGCAATGTTAATTTTTCAGCTAATGGGGCAGGGTATTGATTGCCTTCAAAATAAGATCCTACTGTGTAGAAGGAGAGTGCTGTACTTACTACAGAGAGCAGTACAGGACCAACATTACATCTGTATTTTTAGGGGAGCTAGATCACGAGATAGGATTCACCAATTTGCTACAATAGAACAAAGAAATGTCTAGCTTGAACTGACAACCTCTATATAGTAATTACACATATTTATTCCCAGGAAGCAATAAACACTACTTTAGAATGAAAAAATATAAAGTATATATTTATTGTAACTTGTCAAATACAATGTCTGCTTCAGCCTTATTTTTACAAGGAGGGTTACTGAGGAAATCAGTCATTCCTGCCATTGGCGTTTGTCATAAGGAAGTTCCTATTCCTTGAATTCTTTCTGCAGTGAATAAGAATCTCAGAAAACTTGTAAGTGCTAGGTCCCTTCTGACAACACATGAACTACAGCTTGCTATTTTTGTAAAGCTGTAAATGGACATATTTTCCCCAAAAAAGCACTGCAAGTTGTCTATAAAAGAGCTCATCAACTTGTTTTGCAGGGTAGTTGTGGTCTGGTCCAAAATCTGCTGCCTCTGAGACCAAAAGCCATTTTAGTTGTCTGAGGTGGCTGCTGTTCCTGCTTTCATTCAATTTGCAAAACCGTGCAGGTACGGCTTGTAAACAAAAAACTTGAAAACTGTAGAAATATGGCAAATACTTCCGATTTTTCAGTGTTGCTAAGATGTTACCTCACACAGTATGTTCACTGCATATCAAGTGCTGCAGGTGACATACATCCATAAAAGACAAAGGAGGATCTTCAGAAGTGTCTGGAAAATATAAACTACAAGAAAATGAAGGATACATTGAAAAATGCAAAACTGGCTGAAGCATTCTTCTTCAGATGGAGGGAAGAAGAATGTATCCTTCATGATCCTGGAGGACAGGATGAAAAGTAGCAGGCTCAAGTCACCCATTACTCATGAAACACAAATTTGTGAAGACTGGAATGTGCATTGCCATGGGTGTGGAATTTTACCTGGTGTTGAGACATTTGACAAATGCTTGCCAGGGATAACACAGATACCATTTCTCAGACTGGGGTCTGGAGATTGACTGAGTGAATGTGTGAACATCAAGCAGCATTCAATGCATATCTTTATCTTCCTAACTTCTTGGTTGTTTTGTGTTGAACCATGAATTGATGAATATCTCTGAAAGTGAGATGATAGATAAACCCTGTATAAAAGTGTTTTAAACTTAAGTTAAAGAAGAGAATCACAAAATCAGAGAATTATTTAGGTTGGAAGGCACCTCACAGATCAACCAGTGCCAAGTCTCTGTCATGGGCAGGGATACCCCTCACCAGATGTGGCTGCCCAGGGCCCCATCCAGCCTGGCCTTGAACGCTTCCATGGATGGGCACCCATAGCTTCTCTAGAAAACCTGTTCCAGTGCCTCAGCACCCTCAGAATGAGTAATTTCTTCATAACATCTAATCTAAAACTAACCTCTTTTAGGTTGAAACAATCGCTTTTGTCCTGTTACTGGAGTCCCTTCTCACAAAAGTCCCTCTCCGTCTTTCCTGTAGCCTCCTTCAGGTATTGGAAGTATTTGAAGACATGATACTCTTGGAGTCTTCTGCTTCTCCAGGCTGAACAACCCCACCTACCTCAGCCTGTCTTCACAGAATTCTAGAATCATAAAATGGTGGGGGTTGGAAGGGATCTCTGGAGATCATCCATACAACCTCCCCGTAGGGCAGGATGCCCTAGAGCAGATCCCACAGGAACAGTCCAAGTATTTCCAAGACAGTTTGAATTTCTCCAGGGCAGGAGAGTGCACAACCTCTTTGGGCAGCCTGGGCCAGAACTCCACTATCCTCACTGTAAAAAAGTTTTTCCTTATGTCCAAATTGCATCTCCTGTGCTCTGCTTTACACCCACTGCCCCTTGTCCTACCTCTGGGCACCACCATGAAGAGCCTGGTCCCATCATCCTGATACTGGCCCTTTCAATACTTACAAGCCTTGATGAGATCCCCACTCAGTCTCCTCTCCAGGCTGCACAGCCATAGCTCTCATCCTCTCCTGCTGAGGAAGATGCTCCAGCCCTCTGATCATCTCAGTGGCTCTGTGATGGATTCTCTCCAGTAGCTCGCTGTTCCTCTTGAACTGGACACAGAATTGCAGATGTGGCCTCACCAGAGCACAGTAGAAGGGGAGGAGAACCTTCAGTGCTAGCTGAAGACTAGTGTTCTGACCAGCAGTTCTTTTGGGGAAAATGTTTGATGCTTGTGAAAGGAAGCAAAATCCCGTGCCTGAGATAACTTGCAACAAAATGCATACAGTGCGTGAGTCTAAGAAAATTAAGAATATAAACAAATTTCAGAGTAATTAATTTTCACTTTTTCACTTTTTTTTTTTTCAGAGAAATATGAGATTAGAATGCCTACTCCTCTGAAAAATACACCCTTGAAGTCAACAGTTTCCCTGCTGGACCATTTATTGTAGTTTATTATCTCAGCAGGCACAAGATTATTCCTTGACCACAAAGTATAATCTCATTAAAATCCCTTGAAAATGTTTCCTTTATTTCATTTTTCAAAAGAAGGCTAGGATGAGAGACATTTCATTTGCCACTAGTGAGAAGAGTATTGCTAAAATGATGAAGGTTCTGATAGGCCTCAGAGAATGGGTTCACAGTTGATAAGGTTTAAAAGAATCCCTAATCCTAGGATAGGTCTTTCTATGATATGTCAAAAAGCTCTTAGATAAGAGAGAGGCAGTGGCACAGAACAGGGTAGGAAAGGTTCTATCCTCTTAGGATAGAACTCCATGTTATTTCAGCAGAAAAAAAGTCTTTTATTTGCTGATCTCAAGGTTGAGAACATGTTGACACTGGGAACAAAAAAAAGGAAGAGGGTTAAATAGCTCTCAGTAAGCACCATCCAGTGACATTTCATAGTGAGACAATTACAGCAGCAACCTGATCTTTTTTCTGCCTCACTCTTCACTTTTTCCATGGTTTTGCCTGAGTTTTTAGTGTCTGTTTCTTTGTACACAAAATCCTGTCCTAATGCATTCTGAGACCACACTGCTGCGCTGTATCTAAGGAGAAACATCAGTGATTTGAATGATAGGACTCCTCTGTCCACTGCCTCCAGCTGTAATTAATTATATTGCAATGCAGAAAGGAGTTCAAAAGCCTGATGGAGGCTTTTTTCCCTTTCCTTATGGAGCACTCAAAGAAGAGAGAAAGCTCAGTAGACAATAAAAATAGCCAGCATAAACACATTAAGATTTCTGGTAAAACCAGGGAAAAGGGTTTTTGTACAATGTCAAAAAAGGAAGAAAGTCTGTTGTGAGGGATAACATGTTTGAAAAGCTGTTTTATATGCAATTCAAAGCAGACTGAATAACCCTGCTTATATGTTAAGGTATATTCCTCTTTGCAAGAGAGGAATGATGTTTTAGATTAGCTGCATGTCTAGGGAGAATACAAATGGATGATGGGAAGGGAGAAAATACTGAAGATGTTTTGAATGCATTCTCTACTTATAAAAATGTTTTGATCGCTGTGTAAGACAAATTTAACATATCAATATATCCAGTTCTTGCATGCTTTTAGGTGAAGCAGCATTTGTTTTGTGAGTGGGTCTAACTGTCACCTTCTGAACATGAGTCAGACTGCAAGTGTGCTCTTAAACTGGTAATTTGCTTTATACAATATATATCCAGTCTTCTTCCAGGATAGAAAAAGGAGCAATTAGTCAGAGGGGTGATTTCCTTTGTAGAGAATATCTGAAAATTCTCCTTTAGTTCCTTCCCACTGTAAGGAAATATTGCTTGATCAGCAGCTCCTGTTTGAGACCTACAATAAGGAGTAGAGTGTCTAAGATGGACTGGAGAACTCTGAACCCTTTATGCAGCTTCAGTTAAGGACAAAATGGACATCCTCAGTTGGTGCAGAACAAACAGTGAACTCAAAGAACTGACAAATAAACACTGATCAGCTCTCCTCCGATTGCTGGAGTACTTCCACTGTCACATGGAAAATAAATTGGACTTGAGCTCCAATCACTGAACTCAGTCACACTGCACAGAGGATTGTTATGACTGCTCTGTGTCACAGAAGCATCTCAATTACAGCACTTTTGTCCACCACATGCATGCTCTGAAAATACACTTTCAGTTCTGCTTACATAAATATTTTTCCATCGGAGGCAGTATGAAGGATAACATTAGAAATTATTCTAAATTATTTCTATTTAATCTAAAATGTAATTATTCATGTTTATATGGTTACTAACAGTAGTTTTATTTCTCCAGATAACAAGCTTCACTTGCTCATGAGCACTGACTGCCAGCAAGAAATCATCAGTCCTGCAGAAAGTGAAATCCTGAAGTCTGTACATACAGCGTTTAAAATGCTTCCAGCTGTACCAGGCTGCAGGTGTGGATTTTCTGCTTTCCTCCCGAAAGCACATTTTAATTTGCAACTGGAGACAGCTGTCCCATCAGACCTCTGGGGCAGCGGCCTGACCCCAGGGGTAACTGATGGACGGACACTATAGAAGGAGGTGAACTTCCGGATCTCTGTCCTTCTTAGTCTGTGATTCTTCTCCCATCTCTTGGCAGACAGAGAGCTGTGCCAGGCCAAGGGGTCAAATGCCACCCACTCCCCCACCCGGCCCTGGCCCCCCCACTGCAACCCTGCCACTACAGGGGCCAGCCACGGCTCCTCCGTCCCAGAGGACTGGAACGAAGAGAGAGCTGAGCCCTTGGACTGGAGCTGCTGCTCCCAGCCTGGCTCTGGTCAGTGAGACACTGAAGCAGGGAGCAGAAGCTTCCACACACTCTTCTCACAACTTAATTGTCTTAGAAAATGCCGAAGTGGTGAGCTCTTCACCCTTTCCCTCCATCGGAATTGTAACCACTTGGGAGAAGGAAAAAGAGGGAGAGAGGAAAGAGAGAGAGAGGCCCTGGAGCAGGCCCTGTTTACCACAGGTGTGGCCCTTTGTGACCTCTGCCCTCACCATGGTGTGCCCCCTCCAAACTCGAGAGACATACTAACACTGCAGCAGCATTTAGGGGGAAGCGTTCTCAAGAAACGCTGCTCATCAGGTATGATGCAGACGCTAATACAGAAATTACTGCCTCGTTGTACTTGAATAGACGACTGTGGATATTTACACTGGAGCCTGCTGACTTGGACAGCTACGTTTCTGTCCTGGTGTAGATTGTTTTGTGGCAGTTTGGATTTCTCAGGGTCATCAAAACACAACAGAAAACCAGGGGCAATATTATACTAAATAAAAAATAACAAATTTTAAAAACAAAAAGTAAAGACAGGGTTAAAAAACAAGTGAATAGAAAAAAATATGCAAAGTGCTGGTAAGGTCTGGTGTCTACCCAGCCAAGGCCTTCACACTTACCCCCTTTTTTTTCCCCTCTCCCGAGTGCAAACAGGCATGCTGCCACCATGGAACCCAAACGTGCTCTTCTAAGGGACACACAGAAAGGAAAGGGAAAGGACCAAATGGATTATCTTTCACTAGATCTGTGTAGCAGAAAAGCCGTTTCACCACAGCATCTGCTCTGCATCAAGCTGGAAGTCAGAGAAGAGAATGTCTTCCACATACCTGAATCTTTAGGATTATGGAAAGGGATATCCAGCTGTCATTGGTGAAAAGAATCTGATGTCGTTCCACAACAGTTACTTTGATAGTTCAATTAAGAGCAGAACAAATATATGTCAAGCTCTTAAACTGGTTAGTAAGTTGAGAATTTGTTTTTATTTTACACTACAATACAGTTCTTTCTAGGCATTGTGACTGAACAAACTCAAAACGGGGGGTAGGCTCTACCATGTGTTGAAAATATATCTTTTGATGCTGTGCTACTGGAGAACCACTGTAATTTTAAGGTAAAAATGACCCTTTCCAGCGAATGATCACACTTTGTTATTACCAAATTGAAGCTTCCTATACCACACTAGCCTCTGCAAGTGATTTTTCATTAGGCATTTAGCTATAATCCTCTAGTTGCACAAGGGTATCCCCCTGCCATATCAGCATCACCTAGACCAAGTCGCACAGGAACAGATCCAGGCAGGTATTGAACATCTCCAGAGAAGGAGACTCCACAACCTGGACTGCCTATTGCAATTGCTCCATCACCCTCACAGTGAA
>VZRI01003670.1:0-41307 GCA_013397515.1 Upupa epops | reverse complement strand
TAAGCTTGCCAGGCACTGAGGTCCCAAGTGACATTTGTTTTGGAAGAGACTGTGGATACTAGTTGTTGTGTGAATCTCCTGACCAGGTGGAAATCACTTGTGTTTACGTGGAGCACGCCTGTGTAAGAGTCTGTTTGCCTGTCACTGCCCATAATGTGTTCTAGGCCTTCCATCCTTCTACCACTTTCTAATTTTGTGATTTTGGAAGGTGTACCAATAAAGCTGAAGGGACATGTGACTTCCAGTCCCGTGTAAAAGGGAATTGAAGTTATTTTCAATTTTTTTCTTTTTTCCATTTTCCTTTTTCTTTTCTGCTTCTTTATGGTCTAGGCTCTGTACTTGGCCCTATATTCTTATTATTTAATCAATAACTGCTTTAGTGTATTATTCTGAAGTTAGAACTGTGTTTATGGAACACATCTCTATCCTCTCGCCCTGTCTGAAAGCTAGTCATTATTTTTCTGTACATTTATTTACTGACAATCTCTGCAGGAATGCACTTCCATCTATGACTGTAAGGCCTGTTGAGCCATTATCCAAAGCAAGGTCAAGACAGAATAAATAAATGAAGGCACCATCCTCAGTACATGCTATGAGGGACCATGATGTATTACAGTGCTCCAGCCTTTATTTAGACCACCAATGTGAGAGTACTGACTCAAGGATAATGAGACATGCCCGGAAATGACTTCTCTTCTTTAATATTTTGCTTGTGGAAGGATTTTATGTGGAAGATCCATGGATAGAGAACAGGTATGCAGTGTGGTATGAGAGTAATGAAAACACTTCTACACTGGAAGCAAATAATTCCATTATACTGAGGGCTGCTGTGTTACAAACACCCTCAGGATAACTTTGGCATGCATAGTTGATTAGACTAACATCTACTGACAACGTAAATGCTCCCTTCATCTTCCTGAAGGAAAAATTTGACCTGGGCATCCACCATCAGAGAATTGCTGGTCTGTGGTGGAGTCACAAACTCCTTGGGGAAAGTGTTATGTCAACCTTATGCAATAAGGAATTCCCTGTGCTGTCAGGGGAGTGCAGATCATACCCTAGCAGTTTTGTAACTCCTCCCTGGAATATTCAGCCCCTGTCTTGCCTTAGGCAATGCAGTGTAGCTCCCTGGATCCTTCTCTTGAGGTGTATCCTTGGGAAGATCTTGGCATTTGCTGCTCTCCAGGCTGTCCTGGCTGGCACTGCCTGTCCTCACATTCCTCTGGGGAGAGTTTTAGGTTGTGTGGAAATCTTGCAGATTGTTACTATGGTGTCATGTTACTACTTAGGGACAAAAAAGTTGATGAGAAATGATCACAGAATGAACATGGAGAATGAAAGAAGAGTTTTAATTTCAAAAGACACAGCTTTAGGTCTTAAAAACTCCTTTTGATGGAGTTAGGGAGTACTTTTTGCAAGATAACCTCAGTGGCTAACTAATACTCATAGGAAAAATCCCATAATTCTTTCTGAATAATTTCTATTCTGGTTACTGGGGAGGTCCAGGCAATACTGAAAGAGGTAAGAGGCAAACCAGACAGTCTGATTTGTAGTAAGAGCAATGCAAGTTGCAAAAGTAAGTTGACAAAATGTAAGAGCTTATTCTCCATGACGAAAAAAAAGATGCCTTAAAAAGCCTGAAAGACCTCAGAGGCAAAAAGAGCAATGGATTTGGCCAGGCCCTGCATAATGGAAGCCTCTCCTTTAATCCATGTTTATAATGAAAAAAAAAAAGTTTCATTACAACAAATGTTAAAAACATGCTGCAGGAAGGAAAAGAGGTGACATCACCTCAAAGTATGGCTCCACTCCTCACAGTGGCTGAAAGGTCTCCCTGATACCTACAGCAAAATGCCCCGGAAATATTTTGGTCTGTAATGTGTCACTTAAAAGAAGTCTGTGTGGCTGAAAGAGCACGTACTGAACAGCAAAATGAAAAGACAGTGTTACAGAAAGTATAAACAACTGAACAAGAAACTATTAACTTAAGTGGGATGTTTTGCATAAAATATGAGCTTGTTGGTAAGCAGTTTAGATGTGCAAAGGTGCGTCTGGGCCTGGGGCAACTTGGACTAACATAAAAGGCAGTGGAAAAATAGGATTCTTCATCCACTTCTCTTGCCTCTTTCCTCCTTATTGAACACAGTAAGCACCAAGTACTTTTGACTTTTTCTTGTCTTTTCCATTTCTCCTTGTCTTTTATGCTCTCTAAAGGTAGCTTTTGTGACAAATTTTCTCCATGCTGCCACACCAAGCATCTCTGATACCCTCGACATGATTGTGGGAAATTGGATAGAGTCTTGGGCTCACTTTACAGGACTTCTTTTGAGATACAGGATATTCACTGTCTCTGTACTTTCTCTACTCTCTCTCTCAGGTGCACCTCCAGCTGACAATGATGTCCTGCTACGATGTGTGCCTCCCCTGTGGCCCAACCCCACTTGCCAACAGCTGCAACGAGCCCTGTGTCAGGCAGTGCCAGGACTCCCAGGTTGTTATCCAACCCTCTCCCGTGGTGGTAACCCTTCCAGGACCCATCCTCAGCTCCTTCCCCCAGAACACCGCCGTGGGATCCACCACCTCCGCTGCTGTTGGCAGCATCCTGAGTGAGGGGAGAGTGCCCATCAACTCCGGGGGCTTTGGCCTTGGTGGCCTTAGTGGTCTTGGTGGACTCGGTGGCCGCTACTGTGGCCGAAGGAGCCTGCCCTGCTAAAGCTGGGCTGCATGTCCAGGGAGCGCATCGACCACGAAGCCCAAGGCCGGGTGCTGGACTGAGCATGGAGCTGCTGGCCAGCGTTTCCAAATGCCTCATCAGCCTTGCTGTCTCCTACCACCTGTGTAGTGCATAAGTGTGGTGGCAGTAACATAACCAACATCATGATGGCTGGTTTTGATGTCGTTTCTGTATAATTCAGTAAAATATTTAATTTTATTATTATTTTGAATACAGTAGTTTCTTGGGTTTTTTCTCAATTGAGATTGTTCTCCCTTAACACCCTTAATGTTCCCATTTGCAGTCTAAGAGGGGTTAATATAGAACAAATGTCAGTTGTCTAGTGGCTGGCAAAGCCTTAAACACCTTCAGGGATGTGAGTGTGGAGCAGACATGCAGGAAATCTTGCAGAAACTTGACTCACCTTGTCTTCAAGCTATGCCTGGAGAGGTCTCAGACAATGATCTCTCTTTACACCAAATGTACTTTGATCACTGGAGACCGGTGGAGTTATATCCTGCCAGTTATGCTGTCAATTCCTCCTTCCCATTCCCTAGTTCTCCACAAGCAGAGCTTTGGTACTGCTGCTCTGCTTATGATTCAGACAGTACAAAAGGCACTTTGAGATGTGTGCTTCAGCATCAGTTCTTCCAAAGACTCAGCTTGCTTCTGAGCAGGGTTGGGTATCTTGTGGAAACCCTGCCCAGTATTTGGTTCTGCCTGTTGGGTTGTCAGCCTGGGTTGTAAAACTTATGTTATAACAAAGTTATGCCTGAACAGCTAAAGATCTGATTAGGAAAACCAAGGGGCAGTTTGAATTGAATTTAGCCAGGGAGGTCAAAGGGAACACCAAGAATTTCTACAGGTATATTAATGGTAAAAAGAAGACTAGGAAAGGTGTGGGCCCCCTCAGAAAGCAAACAGGTGATAAGGTCACGAGTGACATGGAAAAGGCTGAGGTTCTCAATGACTTCTTTACCTCAGTCTTCACTGCAAAGGCCTCCAGCCACACTCTTGGAGTCATGGCGGATAACAGCAGGGACTGAAAGGATGAACCATCCAGCGTAACTGGAGATCGGGTTCGTGATCACCTGAAGAACCTGAAAGTCTGTGGGACCTGATGGGATACACCCATGGCTGCTGAGAGAACTGGCAGATGAGGTTGCTAAACCCCTCTCTATTATATTCCAAAAGTCATGGTAGTCTGGTGAAGTCCCCATTGTCTGGAAAAGGGGAAGCATAACTCTTATTTTCAAAAAGGGTAGGAAGGAGGAGCCAGGTAACTACAGGCCAGTCAGTCTCACCTCTGTGCCCAGTAAGATCACGGAGTAGATCCTCCTGCATGCACTACTGAGACAGGAGAATAGTAAAGAGGTGATTTGGTAAGATGATTTGGTACAATCAGCATGGCTTCACCAAGGGCAAATCCTGCCTGACAAACCTGGTGGCCTTCAACATTAATGAATGAGGGGCAAGCAACTGATGTCATTTACCTGGACCTGAGCAAAGCCTTTGATGCTGTCCTGCAGCACATTCTGGTCTCGAAGGTGGTGGCACACAGGTTTGATTGTTGGACTGCTAGATGGCTTAAGAACTGGCTTGATGGCCACACCCAAAGAGTAGCTGTCAATGGGTCCAGGTCCAAGTGGAGGCCAGTGACAAGCAGAGTGCCTCAGGGATCAGTCCTGGGACCAACGTTGTTCAGTATCTTTGTTGGTGACATGGACAGAGGCATTGAGTGCACCCTCAGCAAGTTTGACAATAACACCAAGCTGTGTGGTGCAGCAGACACGCCGGAGGGTAGGGATGCCATTCCAGAGGGACCTGGACAGGCTGGAGAGGTGGGCACAAGCCAACTTCATGAGGTTTAACAAGACTAAGTGTGAGGTCCTGCATCTGGGGTGAGGCAATACTAAGTACAGATACAGGCTGGGCAGTGACTGGCTGGAGAGTAGCCTTGAGAAAAGGGACTTGGGGGTGCTTGTGGATGAAAAGCTCAACATGAGCCAGCAGTGTGCACTTGTGTCCCACAAGGCAAACTGGATCCTGGGCTTCATCAGGAGAAGTGTGGCCAGTAGATCGAGGAAGGTGATTCTCCCCCTCTACTCTGCTCTGGTGAGACCCCACCTGGAGTACTGTGTCCAGTTCTGGAGCCATTATTACAAGAAGGATGTGGACATGATGGAGTGAGTCCAGAGGAGGGCAACAAGGAGGATCACAGGGCTGGAGCACCTCTCCTATGAGGCCAGACTGAGAGTTGGAGCTGTTCAGTCTGGAGAAGAGAAGGCTCCAAGGTGACCTTATTGTGGCCTTCTAATATCTGAAGGGGACCTACAGAAAATCTGGGGAGGGGCTTTTTAGGATCTCAGGTAGTGACAGGACTAGTGGGAATGGAGCAAAGCTGGAGATGGGTAGATTTAGGCTTGTTGTGAGGAGGAAGTTGCTCACTGTGAGAGTGGGGAGAGCCCGGAATGGGTTGCCCAGAGAGGTGGTTGGGGCCCCCTCCCTGGAGGTATTTAAGGCCAGGCTAGATGAGGCTCTGGCCATCCCGATCTAGGGTGGGGTGTCCCTGCCCATGGCAGGGGAGTTAGAACTGGATGATCCTGTGGTCCCTTCCAACCCTGACCGATTCTATAACTTCTTCCCAGGGAGGGAGATGGGGCGCTGCAGGGGGCTGCCTGGGGGATTTGTGTAGTCTCCTTTTCTGGATATGTTTTAAACCCACCTGGACCTGGTCTGGGTGATCCTGCTGTAGCAGGGGGATTGGACTGGATGATCTTTTGAGGTCCCTTCCAATCCCTGATGATTCTAAGAAGGAAATAGGTGATTTGGTCAGAAAGTGTCATGGTGACAGGGATGCCTCCAACTTTGACAGATGTCTCCAGCAAAGAAGAGTTGGGAAGAAAATTGCCTTCATCCTTAACCAGTGGGGATCTGCATCTTAAGGTAGGTAGGGATAAAGGAGACAAGGAAATGGAAAGAGCTGGACAAACTGCCAAGATCAAAGCCCAATTTCAAAGAAAGATTCTGTAACCGAAGAGCAGATATGTCCTACCTAACAAGGCCATGCCTGAGGTATTGTGATTGAACACAGTATGAGAGGGATTGCCTGATAGTGCCAAGTCACTCCTGTGGATGTCCAAGCTGAATTCTCAGGATTATGAGGAGACCTGCCCTGTATGGCAGAACCCTTCAGAATAAGGCCCTGGAGAGCAAAAGGAGGGTTTCATTGGGTGAGATGGAACAGTCCTCATCACTGGCTGCATCAGCTGCACATATTAAGTGTCATTTTATCCTGGAAAAATTTCATCCTCTCATCAAGGCACTTGAAAGAAAAGAAGCCGGTGTGTCTGAACATCATCATTGGAGAAATGAAAAAGACAGTGTTGCCAGCAGCCAAAGCCATGTCCCCATTTCTTTAATTGTGATGTTTTACATGGAAGATGGCTTTGTTGATAAACACATTCCCTGTGCAAAGGTGCCTGTGGGGTGGACAGGAGAAGTATAAAAGGCAGTCCAAGAGCAAGCTCCTTCACTTATCTCTCTCCCCCTTGCCTCCTTGGTGAACAGAGTAAGTAGAAAGAGTCTTTATCTTTCTATATTTTTTCTCCTTTTTTCATTTTATACTTTCCTCAATGATTCTCTTCTGCATTTCGGTCTTTGCATAGAACTTTACTTCTCCCATCATCTCCATTCTATGTCTCCAATGTTTAGAGATGGCAGAAGGACTTGACTCTCTTTACATTGAGATGGCTCTCCCATTCTGCCCTGATTCCTTACAAAACATCTGTTTTCTGCAGTATCTGCCTTTGTTGTTCTTGAGCACACTGCCAGGATGCTCCTACAATGCTGCCTGTGATTTCTCTTTCCTCTATCACAGGTACACCTCTAGCACACAGCCATGTCCTGCTACGATCTGTGCCGCCCCTGTGGCCCAACCCCACTTGCCAACAGCTGCAACGAGCCCTGTGTCAGGCAGTGCCAGGACTCCCAGGTTGTTATCCAGCCCTCTCCCGTGGTGGTAACCCTTCCGGGACCCATCCTCAGCTCCTTCCCCCAGAACACCGCCGTGGGATCCACCACCTCCGCTGCTGTTGGCAGCATCCTGAGTGAGGGGGGAGTGCCCATCAACTCCGGGGGCTTTGGCCTTGGTGGCCTTAGTGGTCTCGGTGGCCACTACGGTGGCCGAAGGTGCCTGCCCTGCTAAAGCTGGGCTGCATGTCCAGGGAGTTCATCGATCAGGAAGCCCAAAGCTGGGTGCTGGACTGAGCATGATGCTGCTGGCCAGCGTTTCCAGATGCCTTCAGCAGCCTTGCTGTCTCCTGCAAAGCAGGGAGGGAAGCAAGGTGCCAGCGTGGGCTGCCTGGAAATACGGCCAACAGATGCCTTCTGCTTCTCCTGCTTTCTTCTCCGCATCATGAGTCCCTGTTTGCTGCTGTCCTGTGCCTTGAGTTCATCCTCAATCCATCTGAGAGGGTGCTTGTGCTTGTGACCCCGTGGCCACCTGCGTGTGTGGGGAAGATGCCCTGTGTGCCCTTGCTGTGAAGAGGTGCCTGGGTGTCAGCTGCCCTTGTAGCAGCCTGGTCTGTGTCCCTTCCAGCTTGCACTTCTTTGTTTCATTCTTTAGACCCATTAAAGTTTGTGTTGCATTGTATTTTAATGTCTCCTGTTTTTGCTTCCTTGCTGGGATTCCCAGCCAAGTTGTCCAAGGGGGAAATGGGATGTTCTGTATGATAAAGAGATCACCAATTGGATGTGATGTACAATTATTTGTTTTCCAGGATTTGGAGGAGGGAATTCCCATTGAAATATTCACCTGAACACTACTTTTCATGAGACAAATCCTTTGCAAATCCACCCATACGCCTTTCTCTCACATCCATACCTGTTGTTCTTACCAACAAATACTCAGATGCCTTCTACGGCTCTGAGATGGGTCTTTGTACAGATGCTCAAGCCGTAGTTACCCTGCATATCTAATCTCAGCTCACATTTCTCTGATCTGCAACTCTCTTTCTGTGATGCTCAGCGATGTTAGCAGAACTGCAGTCACTGCTTGGGAGTTTACATGTCCTTTGTCCCATGACATTGAAGTGAAGGTATTTAGTCCATCCTTCACTGTTCTCTGCGGGCAACAGAAAGGAATGAAATAACCTTGCCCTTCTGCTCAGAACTGCAACATCATCAACATCATGGTGTGAAGTAAAGAGGTGGAGATGGCATTTAATTGCTGTGGTAAACTTTACATGTATGTGCTGATTGTTCCTGCCCCAAAGAATGAGGAAAGGACAAACTGTCTTTCCTTTTCTTCCACATGCTCTAGTTGTCCTAAGTGATATTTTGGCCCCTGTCCCCCTGTTCTACTTCATGTAGTGTGAAGGACATGTTCTGTACTGTCCTCTATTCTGTGGGAACACATACTGTGCCTTTCTCCAGAGCTAAAGCCTGGTCTGCCTGGAAAGTTCAGCTGTCAGCACAGCTCCCTGTGCCCTTCTCTCCAGGAAGTCTCTCAGAAAATGCAGTCCTTTAATACTCATGGGCTGAGCTGTCAGCAGATGGAAGATTGGATGAAAGGATGGATATGCAGCATTTACAGTATGTGATTTGAGAGAGGAGGTGCAGCAGAGCATTGAAGCCTTTGGGCAGACCCTCACCACAGGCACTGATTGTGAGATATCAAAGTATGTTAAGAGACAGCACCCACCAACTGCCTGGGCCTGCAGTGTGACTGAAAGGATCCTTACAAGGGCAGACAGATTTTGCAGTTATGAAACCAATGTCAGCCTCTTTTCCAGCAAGACTGGGGCCTTCACCTCAGTGTTGTGATAGATGGAGCTGGTGTTCTGCATCCCAGTTCACAGACCATTTCCCTTTCTTGCGCATCAGTGATCTGACACTGCTAACAGCATGCCAAATGTCCCCAGTGCACCTGACCTGGAGCCTTTCTCCGTTCCCTTTGACCCCAGGCTCTGTTTAAGTTCTTCCTGAGACTATCCTTTTCTTCAGGCAGGAGTCTTTACTTCCCGTTCCTCTGTAGATTTGCATACTATCAACCACAAGCCCTCTGGATTTGCATCCAATGTTGTCTTCTGGTTTCCCAGACTCTCATTGGATCTGTCTGCTTATTATGACCCTGCTCAACAACCAGTAGTCTCAGCTGACTAATGTTACTACCCCCAGGTCTATTCATGTCCCTTGGGCTTACTGCCTTGCTTGATGTCCTTCCTAATTCACCACTATGTACTTGATGAACTGGACATGAGGAAGAACTTCTTTACTGTAAGGGTTACAGAACCTTGGAACAGGCTCCCCAGAGAAGTTGTGGAGTCTCCTTCTCTGGAGATTCTCAAGACCTGTTTGGATGAATTTCTAAGTGATCTGCCCTCATTTTGGTCCTGATCTGGCAGGGGGGTTTGACTCAATGATCTTCGATTGTCCTTTCCAACTCATAGCATTCTGTGATTCTGTGACTCTGGGCTGCACCTGTCTACTGCTTCTGGCTTTTCCTTGCTCACCTACTTTGCAATGTGATGGTTGATAGTCAGACTGATGAGGGCCTCTGATCCTGTAATCATGCTCATCTCCCTCATCCTGCAAAGAGTATCTGGTTCTCACTGAGCTCTGTCAGATTTTCTGTTTGCATGGACATTTTCTGTCATGCTCAGATTAACATGGTGCCCCTTCTAACTCTCTAGATAGATAAGGAATTTGGCCTGGTCCTCTGGGATTACAGAGTTTACACTCTGTTTTGGAGTTCCAGTCTAATTAGGAAAGGACTTTTTTTCCAGGCTTTGCAATGAGAACTTGTTTAGTGTGACAGGACAGAATGGCTGGTGCACCAAACCAGGCAGTCATTCCTCTTTGGAACATTCTGCTCCTCTTCTGCCACAGGAAATTCAGAGCAAATGTATCCCTTGGAATGCAATGGGAGGACCTGACAACTGCTGTTCTCCAGGATGCCCTTATTGGCACTGCCAACACTTGCTACTAGGGAGGATACTATGTTGTGTGGAAATGTTGCTGAGTGTTTGGCAATATGTTTTTACTGTCCTGTCAGCCTGTTGACCAAAGCAGAGGTGGAGGCATGAACCATGGGGAGGAGGAAACAATGTATTTGGTCTGAAAGATGTGCCTTTCTTCTGGGGAGGGATCAGAGATTAATTAATCCCAGGACTGATAAAGCAACATCCTTCTTAATGAATTGAGCTTGTGTTGCTGATTAGGAGCCAGAGGGGAAAGATCCAGGCTTAATTGACAGGAAAGCAATGCTCAGTATCACAATTGGGCTAAAGCCCCAAGGCAGAGCTGACATCCTTGAAATACTGGATACTCAGATAGCTGATGGGTAGAAAAAGCTGATGATGTGGCTGAATTTCATATGGAAATCTTGAAAGTCTGGCCTTAAATGACAGGTTTTGGTGTAGAAAGACTCACATGGTTCAAAAAAATCAAAAATAGCCTTGAGAAGGCATGAGGCTTGACATCACCTGGTGAGGCAATTATCTCCTTCTCCTTGCTTTTATCTCCTTCCTTCCATTCTGTTATTTACCCAGAAAAACTTTGTCTTCTATCCTGTAACTTAAAAGGAACCTGTGTGGCTGAATGGACAATATAACCAACAGGGAAATGAAAAAGCAGTGTTGCAGGCAGCCAAAGCAGTATCCCCAGATCGTTAATTGTGATGTTTTGCATGGAAGATGGGCTTGCCCATAAACACATTCCCTGTGCAAAGGGTGTCTCTGGGCCTGGGGCAGTCAAGAGGAGTATAAAAGGCAGCTCAAGAGCAGGTGCCTTCATCCACTTCTCTTGTCTTCTCCTCCTTGCTGAACAAGGTAAGCAGCACATGCCTCTGCCTCCTGTCTTTTCTATTTCTCTTGTGGCCTCAACATGTTCTTTTTCTCATTCTGTCTCTCACAGAGATCCTTACTCTTGCTCCCACTATTTCTATAGTCCTTGCTGTTCTGATGGGATGTGGAAGAAGGTCTTGGTGTCTCTTTTCAGGGATAATTTCGGGATTAGGATTCTTACGGGTTTTTGGTTTGCTATGCAAACTGTCCCTTCTCCCCAGACTATGGTTTTTCTGTTGCTGAGCAGGCAGACTATCAGGCAGCTCCTCACATGCCACCTGTGATTTCTCTTTCCTCTCTCACAGGTACACCTCCAGCCCACAGCCATGTCCTGCTACGATCTGTGCCGCCCCTGTGGCCCAACCCCACTTGCCAACAGCTGCAACGAGCCCTGTGTCAGGCAGTGCCAGGACTCCCAGGTTGTTATCCAACCCTCTCCCGTGGTGGTAACCCTTCCAGGACCCATCCTCAGCTCCTTCCCCCAGAACACCGCCGTGGGATCCACCACCTCCGCTGCTGTTGGCAGCATCCTGAGTGAGGGGGGAGTGCCCATCAACTCCGGGGGCTTTGGCCTTGGTGGCCTTAGTGGTCTTGGTGGCTTCGGTGGCCGCTACTGTGGCCGAAGGTGCCTGCCCTGCTAAAGCTGGGCTGCACGTCCAGGGAGCACATCGACCAGGAACCCCAAACTGGGTGCTGGACTGAGCATGATGCTGCTGGCTAGCGTTTCCAGATGCCTTCAGCAGCCTTGCTTTCTCCTGCAAAGCAGGGAGGGAAGGAAGATGCTAGCATGGGCTGCCTGGAAACACGGCCAACAGATGTCTTCTGCTTCTCCTGCTTTCTTCTCCACATCATAAGTCCTTGTTGTCTGCTGCTGTCCCATGCCATGGGTTCATCCTCAATCCATCTGAGAGGGTGCCTGTGCTTGTGACCCTATGGCCACCTGTGTGTTTCGGGAAGATGCCCTGTGTGCCCTTGCTTTGAAGAGGTGCCTGGGTGTCATTTGTCGTTGTAGCAGCCTGGTCCGGGTCCCTTCCACCTCACACTTCTTTGTTTCACTCTTCAGACTCATTAAAGTTTTTGTTGCATTGTACCTCATTTTATCCTGGTGTTACTTGTCTCCTGGGATGCTCAAGCTATCCAATGGGGAAATGGGATGAGCTGGTGTGGAGTTGGGTGTTCATGCAGGGACAATTGCTGGTCACCCTTAAGCCTAGAGAAGTTGTGAACCCCCAAGGACCTTAGTCATAGGAAGAGATATGTAATCGTGGACTAGAGTGTTATTTTCTGATTTTACAGAAGGCCAGGATCTCTTTCAAGAGACATTTGTGTTAAACAATATTGGTGGATACAGGGATCCAGTTTTTTAGGAAACTGTTGACCAGCCGGAAGACACTTTTGTTCAGGGTGAATAGCAGAGCAGAAGCTCACCCAAGCAACATGTGAATAAAATCCAAGTGTGGGTACTGGCATCCAATTGTTGAGGAAAGCCATCCACCTGCTTTAAGATGTTTCTGTCCTGGCTAAACCCCAGCTACTCAGGTTTCATGTTTTTGCCTACAATTTGTCTTTGTCTGTCCTTTCTCCAAGCACTTCATCCAAATCCTAAAACTGAAGGGAGTCACAAAGGAATGGAAAACACATGTGACAAGCAGGATAACTGTGTAATTATGAGCACTCTGCTAAAGTATGGCACAGGAGGGATTATTTAAATCTTGGTGTGTGAAATGGTTAGTGAAGGCAAATGGACACAGAACACTTATCCTCTCCCATCTGAAAAGAAGAGGTAATGTCAGTGACATGTGATGGAAACTCTTGTGTTTTGCTTGATGTGAAGATGAAAACCTATTAGCTTCCATTGAAACAGGTTTGTGATTATAAACCTATGTTGCTGGGGAGTAATTCAGTGTGTGACATTGTGTCCTGCAAGGACATGAAAATAGAGATAAGACACCTAATAAATAATCCTGCAGAAATGCATCTCACCTGCTCTTTCATCTGTGCCTTGGAGAGGTCCTAAGCAATGATACTTTTTAACCTCCAGTCAGGCCCAGTGGAGACTGGGGTGGTGGAACCCTGCCAGTTCTCTTCTCATTTTCTCCTTCCTAAGTCCTTGTCCTCCACAGGCAAGTCTGTGAGACTGCAGCTTTAGTCCTGTTTCAGACAGTATAGGATGAACTTCCTGAGTTGTGATCCTCTATGATTGCTACCAAAGACTCATGTACCATTATTGCTGCTAAGCAGGGTTTGTTGTCTTGTGCAAGTCCTTCCCAGTATGAGGCTGAGCCTGATGGGTCACAGCTGAATGTCTGGATGGCCACAGCAGATGTTGTAATAAAGACATAAGCAGGGAGAGGAATGTGTGAGTCTTGGCCAAAAAGTGCCAAAGTCACAGGGATACCACCAAGCTTACTTACCATAGGCCTCCAGCAAAAAAAGTTGGAAGTGAAATTGCCTTCATTCTTTATCACTGGTCATCTGCCTCTTAAAGCAGGTACAAATGAAAGAGAGAATGACAATTACAAAAAAAAAGTGTGCAAACATCTTCCAGGATCAAAGTTCTGTCTCAGAGACAGAGATGGTCTGATACCTAAGGTCAGAGGTGACCCTGCCTGGAAAGATGAGACCTGATGCAGTGTGAGTGAGCAGAGCATGAGAGGAATCACCAGTTAGTGCATAGCCACTCCTGTGAATGCCCAGGCTGAAGCCTCAGGGTTGAGAGCAGTCCTGACCCATTCATAAAGAAGCACTTTAAAATGGTGCCTAGAGGTCAAAGAGGTGGAATCACTGGGTGTGGAGGGACAGTCCTCATCATCTGGCTGTGCTGACATGTAATTCTCCCCTGGAAATATTTTGGTCTATAATCCTGTAGCTTGAAATGAATGGCTGAATGGGCAACATCACTAAAAGGTAAATGAAAAGGCAGCATTACAGGCAGCCAAAGCAGTATCCCCAGATCTTTAATTGTGATGTTTTGCATGGAAGATGGGCTTGCCCATAAACACATTCCCTGTGCAGAGGGTGTCTCTGGGCCTGGGGCAGTCAAGAGGAGTATAAAAGGCAGTCCAAGAGCAGGTGCCTTCATCCACTTCTCTTGTCTTCTCCTCCTTGCTGAACAAGGTAAGCAGCACATGCCTCTGCCTTCTGTCTTTTCTATTTCTCTTGTGGCCTCAACATGTTCTTTTTCTCATTCTGTCTCTCACAGAGATCCTTACTCTTGCTCCCACTATTTCTATAGTCCTTGCTGTTCTGATGGGATGTGGAAGAAGGTCTTGGTGTCTCTTTTCAGAGATAACTTGGGGACTATGANCTACGATGTGTGCCGCCCCTGTGGCCCAACCCCACTTGCCAACAGCTGCAACGAGCCCTGTGTCAGGCAGTGCCAGGACTCCCGTGTCATTATTGAACCCTCTCCCGTGGTGGTAACCCTTCCGGGACCCATCCTCAGCTCCTTCCCCCAGAACACCGCCGTGGGATCCACCACCTCTGCTGCTGTTGGCAGCATCCTGAGTGAGGGGGGAGTGCCCATCAACTCCGGGGGCTTTGGCCTTGGTGGCCTTAGTGGTCTTGGTGGCCGCTACTGTGGCCGAAGGTGCCTGCCCTGCTAAAGCTGGGCTGCATGTCCAGGGAGCACATCGACCACGAAGCCCAAAGCCGCGTGCCGGACTAAGCATGGAGCTGCTGGCCAGCGTTTCCAGATGCCTTCAGCAGCCTTGCTGTCTCCTGCAAAGCAGGGAGGGAAGCAAGATGCCAGCATGGGCTGCCTGGAAACATGACCAACAGATGTCTTCTGCTTCTCCTGCTTTCTTTTCCACATCATGAGTCCTTGTTGTTTGCTGCTGTCCCGTGCCATGAGTTTATCCCGAATCCATCTGGAAGTGTGCCTATGTTTGTGACCCTGTGGCCACCTGTGTGTGTGGGGAAGATGCCCTGTGTGTCCTTGCTTTGAAGAGGTGCCTGGGTGTCAGCTGCCCTTGTAGCAGCCTGGTCCGGGTCCCTTCCAGCTTGCACTTCTTTGTTTCACTCTTTAGACTCAATAAAGTTTTTATTGCATTGTACCTGGTTGTGTGCCAGTGCTGCTTCCCTACTGGAATTCCCAGCCAAGCTGTCACATAGAGAGTTTGGGATACCCTGAAGTGGAGAAGGATATATAATACACGATACTAATAGTGATGATTTGTGTCTGTAAAATCTGAATACTCTCAAGGGCCTTATTCATTGGAAGAGACCTGGGGTGCTGTAGGGATATATGATATCTCCTGAGTATGCAAAGCATGCCCAGGAAGTTCACAAAGGGAAATATGAATAGTAACTACTGGTAGAAACAGGCATCAACCCAGTTTTTGAGGAAAACTTTGACATATTATTGGAAATACCTGTGCTGCCCTAGGCTATGTGTGCTTTTTGAAAACCCTGAAACTGGAGGAATTTCTGAAAAGCTGGTAACACATGAGGCAGATAGGGCCAATGCATAGCACACGGAGCTGTGAGCCCTCTGCAACCTTTTTGCAAAGTGAGGATGGGATGTGTCAGAGTATGCAAAATGGTTAGTGCAGGAGTACTGACACAGAGGGCTCATTCTCCCTCATCTGAAAGAAATGGAAAGCATTGGTGATAGAAACTCCTTGGTGTTCTAGAAAGAAGAAGTAAAAACATCTTTGCCTCCACTGAAAATTCTTGTGACCAGAAACATAAATATCTGTAGAAGCTACCTGTGTGTGGGAGGAAGATGCACTGTGTGCCATTGCTATGAAGAGATGCCTGAGTGTCAGCTACCCTTGTAGCATCCTGGTCCAGGACCCTTGCACCTTACACTGCTTTGTTTCACTCTTTATACTCATTAAGGATTTTGTTGTATTGTGCCTTGGTGTCTCATGTTCTTGCTTCCTTGCTGGTATGCTCAGCCAAGGTGTCCATGGTTGAAAATGGGAAGTTCTGTATGATAAAGGGATGGCAAATTTTTTTTCACCTCTCTTGGAAAATGTGGAGTGGCTGTCACCCTGAAATGATCACTTGGAAGGGAGAGTTCTTATTCAATTCATGTTTCAAAGCCTTTCAAAAATCATCCATATGTCTTTGTGCTAAACACCACACTTACTGTGTCTGTCAATAAACTGCTGCAATGACCTCCATGCTTCTAATATTTTCATGATGTGTTACAGATGTCCAAACGTCATAATCTTTTTATTCTGGTCCTAGACTGTATTTCTGTGCCTCCTAGGTTGCTCTCTGAGCTAGTTAGGGGTGTTGTCTGTGTTCCACAATCATACTTTGGGTGTTTACATGACTTCTGGTCCATGACACTGAAGTGAGGATATTCAGCAATTCTTTCTCTATCCCTTTCACAGCAGAGAAAATGAAGGAAGTATCTTCTGGAATGTAGCACTCATGTCTTTTCTGCCCTGCCCTGCCGTGAACTCAAACATCACTGATAGGGTGGGAAGAAATCTTGCTTATTGAGATAGCATGTAGTTGCTGTGGTAAATTCCACATGGATGCCCTGGTTTCTCCTGTCCCAGGGCATAGAGGAGAGGACAAGCTGCCTTATCCTTTGCACCTACATCATCTAGTTCTCCACAGGTGATGTTTTGCCCCATTCCCCCTCAGTCCTGTTTCAAATAAGGACAGGAGCACTACTTGATCTGTCCCATACACTCTGGGGTCTCCTACAGCAAATATCCCAAGGGCTAAAGCCCAGTCTGTTCAGAAAGAGCTGCTATCAGCACAAACCCTAGTGTCCTGTTTTGCAGGAAGACCTTCAGGAAATGCACTTTCCATCAGCACTCATGAGCTATGCTGAGAAACAAAGTGGGGTGAAAAGATGGTACCAGAGTGAGCAGGCAGCATCTACAGTCAGAGATTGAAAGAGCAGGGTGGAGCAAGGCATTGTAGTCCTGTGGCAGACTCTAGGTCAAGGTTCTGACTTTGAGACTACCAAGGTCTTATAGGAGCCTCTATTGATGGGTCTTTACAAGGCAAGACAGATTTTGTAGTTATCAAAACAATGTCAGGCACCTTTGCTGAAGGATTGGGTTCTTCATTTCAATGTTGCAATAGATGGAGCTGGTGTTTTGTGTCCAAGTGAACAGATCATTTCTCCTCCTCGCACATCAGTGGTCTGAGTGTAGTAACAGCAATCCCAACAGGTCCTGGTGTGTCTCACCTTGGGTCCCTCCCTTTCCCCTTTGACCCTGGGCTCTATTTAAGCCTTGTCCTGAATCATTAATCATTTCTTCAGGCAGGGTGTAGGCTTTGCTTCCAGTTCTTTTGCAGATTTGTTTATGACTCTCCAGGAGCTCTCTGTTTTCAGAACCAAAGTTGTCCTCTGGTTTCTGAGCCTCTTATTTGGGCTGTGGTTGCGGTGGCTGTGGTCGGTAATTATCAAGTCTCCAATGACCAAGGTTTCCAACACTAGGTCCATTTGTGTCCTGTGAGCTGACTGAGTTGCTTAATGTTTTTCCTGTTTCATCACCATGAACATGATGATTGAGCTTAACTCTGGGCTTCACTTGCCTGTTGTCTACTGTCCTTGCTCAGATACTGTTTTGGGAGATCATTCCTGTTTTACTTCTGTGTAATTTTCCCTGGGAATGTTTTGTTCTCTAATCCTCTCACTTGAAAGGAGCCTGTGTAGCTGAATGGCAACAGCACAAAGAGGGAAATGAAAAGGCAGCATTGCAGGCAGCCAAAGCAGTGTCCCCATTTCTTTAATTGTGAAGTTTTGCATGTAAGATGAGTTTGTTGGTAAACACATTCCCTGTGCAAAGGGTGTCTCTGGGCCTGGGGAAGTCAGGAGGAGTATAAAAGGCAGTCCAAGAGCAGGCTCCTTCATTGACTTTCCTTGCCGCCTTCTCCTTAGTGAACAAGGTAAGCTACAACCATTCTTGTCTCACAGGTCACTCTTTCTTGTTCTTCTCCTTGTCCTTCGGGTTCAGTTAGTCTTTGCCTCTCTGTAACTATTATAGAGATCCTTGGTCTTTGACCCTCACACAGTATCTCTCCTTTCCTTGCCATTCTGGAGAGAGGTGAGAGAAGATCACATCTGTACTTGCAGGTAACCTTTTGGAATTTGACTCTTCTACCTCTATTCATTCATCTGCAAGCTGCTTCTGTTTCCCAGAACAGTCTTCTCTCTTGCTGAGCAGACTATCAGGCTGCTCCTCACATGCTGCCTGTGATTTTTCTTTCTTCTCTCACAGGTGCACCTCCAGCACACACCCATGTCCTGCTACGATCTGTGCCGCCCCTGTGGCCCAACCCCACTTGCCAACAGCTGCAATGAGCCCTGTGTCAGGCAGTGCCAGGACTCCCGAGTGGTGATCCAGCCCTCTCCTGTGGTGGTAACCCTTCCAGGACCCATCCTCAGCTCCTTCCCCCAGAACACCGCCGTGGGATCCTCAGCCTCTGCTGCTGTTGGCAGCATCCTGAGTGAAGGGGGAGTGCCCATCAACTCCGGGGGCTTTGGCCTTGGTGGCCTTAGTGGTCTTGGTGGCCTTGGTGGCCGCTACTGTGGCCGAAGGTGCCTGCCCTGCTAAAGCTGGGCTGCATGTCCAGGGAGCGCATCGACCAGGAACCCCAAACTGGGTGCTGGACTGAGCATGGAGCTGCTGGCCAGCATTTCCAGATGCCTTCAGCAGCCTTGCTGTCTCCTACAAAGCAGGGAGGGAAGCAACATGCTTTCTGGACACTTAGCCAATATGTGTCTTATTCTTGATAATTCTGCTTTTGTTGGTTTTCCTTGCATCTGTGATTTTGAATTTCTCTTTGACTTGGTATAGTGCTGTACTTTTCCATGATCAGTGGAGAGGCTTTATTCAGAAATTAAGGAAAAGTGAAATCTTGCTTAATGTCTTTTAGTTGGACTGGTTGAAATGGCTTCTTTCCCTCATACCAACATATATTGGTTTTGTTTTGCACAATACTACTTGTCTTTTTATCATTAAACTTTTGTTGCATCTGAATTTGTGTTCCATTGTTCTTTCCTTGTTTTTCATCCCTTTGGGATGGAATGTGTGATTATTCAGCAAAATCTTTGCATAGTTCCTTCACAGTGCAAAACATTAATTGTGTAGTGACCACAATGAACCTGATTAAAATTGCCACTGTTTTTTTACACTCTTGTGAAACATGTATTTCACTCTTGTGATTCACATGTATATTTCTCTTGCTAGTTTGCTCCCAAATTGTCTCCAAATCTGCATGTAAAAGCACAGCTTTTACAGTGGGATCTTTGTGACCCAAGCACTTATTGATCATGGTTGCAACTCTGAGTGTTTGCATATGCACAGTAATCATCCCAGAAACAGTATTTTTATCCCAAATTTTGCTTAGATTGAATACTGTGAAACTTCAACCATGACACACTTAGAGTGATCTTCAGTGAATTTGATGTGAGTATTCAAATCTCATAACAGTAAAAAGACTTGACGTGATTATCAGTAATAATTCTTTTTATAGGCTTTGTTGGCCTCTCTTTCAAGCCTTAAAATCCAATAGATCTTTTTCCTTAGCTAATCATACAAAGCCTCTCTTAATATGCTGGAATTATGTGAGTGAAGATGGAAACAAATAGGTATTTCCCTTAAGAACAGCTTGGTCTTAATCCCATCACTTATAATGTAGGAATTTTGTTGAAGATTTTAAAACTTAGTACATTGTGTGCAAGTAAGAGACATAAAAGAAAAATAGATACCCTTGTCTGTAAGTATTATGGCTTTGAGAAACTGATCCAAGCTTTTAACTGTGTTGACTTCTTTGTTTTCCCAATAGAGCTATATGGGTCTGGCCAGGCATGACACAGAGAAAAATGCAGGTTGCGTATTTTCTGAAGACTATATACTTCATCATGTTTTTCCCTATTACAGCCTACTAATATCTATTTGAAAATTAAAGTCTCACAATGCTGAGCTAGAACTTGTGAAGGAACCATATGGACAATACCTGTCATTCAGGTGCAGTGCTGGAACGAGTCCAAATATCCACACAATAGGGGAAAAGATGTAGGTTGGGTTTTTTCAGATATTTTATACTCTAAGTTTTCTTTATTTAAGAACTGATGGAAAGTTACAAAATTAGAGGGGAAAATAGTTCAGAGTTAGGATAGAATATGTACCCTTTCAGGCTGAGGCTTGAGGCGGCAAACATGAAATAGGGTAAATCTGTATGACTGAGTGGAGTCTTTTCTTAAAAACTGGGTTTCCAGTGGTGTATTTTCTAAACAAATTGTTGAAGGAAATGGTAAGCAGTACACAAGCATGTGGTGCCCAGTTGACAGAACTGGTATATCTGAAGTAATTAGTTATTCAGATCTATGAGGAAGCACTGATTGCACTCTGATACTGATCAAAGGATGGCTTCATTCTTGATGGCAGGATGGTGTCTTTCTGTGATGCAAATAGCCAAGTAACATAAGGAGTAGAGAAAGGAATTTGAGGAGAATAGAAAACCAGGTTAAGTGGCCCCTGTGACAAACAAGAACAGGTCCTGAAAGGTACATTTGGAGTGGCTGTGGTGAGGGAAAGATGTCTGCCACAAGCCCCTACCTAAATCAGTGCTTGCTGATTTCAAAGCAATCAGTGTCCTGGTAACAGCCATCTCCAGACAACATGGAATGTTTGTACAGGATGTTGAGGCCTTTATTAAATGTATCATTAGAGAAGCAGTTCCTGAAAAATGTGAACATCCCTTTGTAGGTGAATATTGGAGCAATGGGTATGATAATTCTACATGTGGATGTTTAAAAATTTATGAGACTATTTGGCAATCTTATTTGCATGAATTAGTTCCCACATGGATTTATTTTGAAGGTGGAACCTTTTCTTGATAATGAATAGTGTTTCCTTCAGTTTTTCAGTCTGTGTTCAGCCTGGTGTTACATGAGAAGCATACTCCAGCCACCAAAAATTTGTTCATCTTCACAATTTATGGGTACTTTGTAATTCTTCATGGATTTATATTGACTATTAGTGTAAATATAAAATTACTCCAAGCATCATCTGAAAAGGACTTCTTTTGCAGCTCCTCAGCAATTTGTTAGTTTGCAGGTGTCTTGGGAGCACACGCTAAGATAACATTTAAGACATTTATTAAAATCTTTGTGTGCAATTTTCTCTCTGACCTACTTAAGGACAATTACCTGTTACCATCTTCACCATCCTCAAAAAAGTCTCCAAGAAGGGCTTCAAGGCTCTTGGATGAGTGATTTGATCCAATCCAACTAGTCTGGAGTGGAGTTATGGTCATGAGTCATCTCAGGAGTTCTTTTGAATATAACTGCAGTGATCTCTGATGAGTGTGTTTTTAAAGTATGAGTTAGTATGCTAAATAGAAGGCCTTTTGTTAACAGAAGGAAGAAGTAGTGTTGAAATTTTCTATGGATATTGTCACAACATTTAGAGGAAATCAGTTCTGCAGGTTGCCAGTGAGCACCCGATGCTACAGAATTTATATTTCAAAAATGTACCTGCACAATATTTAATATCCCTTCTCCATGGAAAAGTTAAAAATTAATTATTTTTACAGGAGAGATTTCAAATTAAAGCCAGAAAGCGTCTCTAAACGTTGTATGTATATTCCACCTATGCAATGAGCTTCCATTGGTCTGCAGCAAACAGGTCCTTGTATTCTTTTTCCCTCAGTGATTCCTTACAATATTTAAAAGTTCATATATATTCTCAAGAGGAGTTGTGCAGAGCCATTCATATTTGTGGTCTGAGATGGCACAGAAGGGAGTTATAGCTTCCCTTTCTAAAATAAGTGATAAATCAGGTTTAAAGTTTGTGGTGTATTGACAGTTACACCTCAAACAGTGACACTGAATGTAAGAGGGTGATATTGTCCAAGTTTGATATGGTATAATAATATTTTTCTCACAGAGGGTGCTGAGTCTTTGGATTCAGTTGGATTTCAGGAGTGCATATGCTCGTACTTTTTCCTTTTGCAAGGTCTTTGGAAAATGTGGATGTTCCATCTAGGGGTTTTTCCATTTTCTTCTTTTCCCAAAGAAGTTCCATTGGCTTTATATTTGGATGGAGTCAGACCTTTTTAAACATCAGTGGAGACTGGAACTCATTAAGGATTTAGTCTCATATTCTTAATAAAAGAACACCTTAGAATGATGAATTATGCATTGTGTAGATTATTCTTAATATTTTTCATTATGACTAAAGCAAAACATACACCAGAGTGTAAATTTTTTTGTGACTGAAAGGTGATACTGGAATACATTTGGCCCACAAGACCAGAAGATGAAAGAATCTTGTATGATGGAATATGTATGTAGGAAGATAAGGAAATGGAAAAGAAGTAATAAACAGTAAAGAAAAGGCATTTAATCAGTTGGAAGCATTTTGCATTTGGGACATGCTTTTTGCTAAATAATTTCATGCATAAAGGATGTCTGTGGTCCTCAGGCCATCTGAGATAAAGTATAAAAGCTACTTCAACACAAGACTCTTCCTACCACTTCTCTTACCTTTTTCCTCTTTTGTGAACAAGGTTAGTTCCAATCTACTTCTCTTTTTCTATTTGTAGAATTATTTCCTTCATAGCAATTTAATTGCTGTTCTTTTTTGCTCCATAGTGTTCTTCTACCAACTGGATTAGTTGGGGGGAAGACTTGTTCTCTTTAGAAAGTTGATTTTTGCTGTTAGAAATGAAGGTGTTTCTGAAGTCCTAACTTGTTTGTTTATATCCTTGAAAAAGTGATAAAAAGTATTTTAAAAATAGGATTTCAGATAGGTTATGTGATTTAGCCAAAAAGAAGTTTTAAGAACCTGAAAAACTGAATGGGTAGAATGAGTTGGAGCTAAGTGACATTTAAAGGATCCTTCCAACTCAAATCATTCCATGATTCCAGAAATCTGTGTGCTCAGTCATCTTTTGGTTAGCAGGGTGCATTTTATATCTTTCAGGATCTTATCTATCACCTGTAAATGCTTGAAATTTCAAGTTTATATGAAAACACTAGTATTTGTAAAGGATTTGTCTTTAGAAATGTGATCCAGAAAAAACCACTTTTCTTTATTATTAATTCTAAGGAGGCTTCTCCAGCATCTCCGTTTCTGTTATGATGAATATAATACTGGGCACAGTGGGAAAAAGACAGGGAATATCAACCAGATACTAAAAGAAACAGCTGAAGAGCAGAGAAACTAGGATGGCTTAAAGCAGAATTTTGTGGGTTTTACAAATCTGTTATGTCAAACCACAAGGTCTGAGCTCTTAATATCATGTTTGAAATGAATACAGAATGAAGTCACACACTTAAAGTAGAATCAAGCATCCTAATGGACTTCAACTTGATAGACATCAGCAAAAAGTTCTGCTTGCTGTCTTACAGTTGCCAAGTTTTGAAATGGTGTTATAGGGTGCAATGGCACCTTCTACAAGGTTAAAGCAATGGTTTCAGGAACTGTGAGAACAAGGGGAAAGATTAGCAAAAGGAAATGAGAGCTGAACACTTATCAGACTGAGAGGGGCATAGGAAATGTACTTAGTGGTGTGTTGGAATCAGACACTGGGAGTATGCAGGGAACTCCTAGATTTCTCATGGATGTTATGTCTGTGAACAAACTGTCTGGAAATTATTTCAAAACCTCAACTTCAACTGCGTTAAACTATATTAAAATTGGTACTTCTTTGTAGGTGAAACTGGAACCTGAAAAAATAATTCATAATTTCATTTTCCAGGTGTCTGTTGAGCTCTACCCATAAGTACATTTGTGCCTAGACATTACTCATAATTACTACTTCTACAGAGCTCTGAGTACCTGAGGCTGGATCTCACTAGTGTCTTTCCAGACATACAGCCAACCTAATAAACACTAAAATTAAAGTAATGACAGAAGTATGTGTCCTTTTGTTCTGCTGCCAGGTCTTCTGTTGGATCACCAATAAGTGAGAGGATTATTTCAGCCTCCATCTTGTTTCCTTCTCAAGTCACTCCCCATTCAACTCCTAAAAGGATCCCTGGAAAGAACCTGTTGTGATACCTAAGCTGAGAAAATGTAAGTGCAATATGACTCCTACACTGCATTCACTTCTGGTCCTGTATTTCAGACTCACCTCCAGCACTCAGACATGTCCTGCTATGAGCGGTGTCTTTCCATCTCCTGTGGCCCAACCCCACTTGCCAACAGCTGCAATGAGCCCTGCATCAGGCAGTGCCAGGACTCAACAGTGGTGATCCAGCCCTCTCCTGTGGTAGTCACCCTGCCTGGACCCATCCTCAGTTCCTTCCCTCAGAACACCACTGTGGGATCCTCAGCATCTGCAGCTGTTGGAAGTGCTCTAGGTGCTGAGGGTATCCCGATCAACTCTGGCAGCTCCTTGGGATTGGGGAGCTTTGCCTATTCAGGCCTGGGCAGTGGGTACAGCCGACTCTACCGTCGCTACAACCGCAGTGGCTTTTATGGGCCATGCTAAAGTAAGGGAGAAGAGATGACCAGGAATGCTGAAGCACGACCCAATGCAGGACTGAGGTCATGGCCATGGTTTTCAGAAGTGATATTACATACCCATAACTCTTACCCAAATTTAATGGAGTTGTGGGAGTTAGTAATTCCCTAAAATAATGCCCCTATTCTTGTAAAAATAGATTTCTAATTAAGTCTGTAATTCTACTGCTTATCACTTGTGTGATACTGCCAGATGTAAAACATTCTGTTTACACAGAGGATTGAACTGGATTGTTGAGGTGCAGTGTTAACTGAAAGAAGATCTGTATCTGTGGAATATATCACCGTCAAATTCTTCCCATATTGAAACTTGTTGCTTTGTGGTATTTTAATCCCCTCTTTGGTATTATTAAAGTTATCCTTTTATCCTATCTCCGGTCTTCTGGTTTTTCCCTTCACCTCCTATTTTTCTGTTACAATTTTTTTGAATGAAACTCATCTTTGTGTACATTATCACTATCAGACATGATCTGAATACTACTGGAGCTGCTAATAAGAGGAGAAGAACATATGTTTAGCACTCAAGATCAAAAAAATATTGAATTTTGAAGCTGAAACACCTATTGACTCATACTGCATCATCATAATACTGAGTTTTCTGTATCTCTGCCAAAAAATTAGTTTCAAGGCTGAAAGAATTTTATGATACAAAAAATGGTAGGGTACCTAGTCTACAATGTAGTGATATTTGTTTAAAAGAATCCTATTGTGATTCATATACTCAGTAACTCTGACTTGGAACTGAAGGGTGCAAAGAAAGATTTCTATTCTTTTACCATCAAATCACTGCTGCAATGCTTGAATTTGTGAAGTAGAACATGAATGGCAGCAGATGTCTCAAAGGAGACAGAGAGTAAAACCATTTATATATTTATGTTGTATTTGTTGCATAAATACCTCGCAACAGTAATAAAAATATATTTCACTCCTTATAAAAATCTGAGTGTCTTTACTGCCCTGGCTGCAGCCCTACAGAATTCCAACAAAAAGCTCATGTCAAGGTATACTAACATAAAATAAATATAGGACACTTGTGGACATTAAAACCTTTGAAAATCCTAGCAAATAGATTGTTTTGCGCTAAAAAGGACCTGACATTTAAAACATATTTGCAACAGCCACTGAAGTTCCTAAACCAACAGATTTTGGAAACAGATCAGAGATATCCTTATGCTGGGAAGGTTTGAGTCAGTTAAATAATTCCAATTACATAAATTGTGTTGCAGCTGATTAGATTGTCCTCAATAACTAAATTGTTCCCAGTAGTTAAATGGCTTAGGGTTTATTTTCAAGTCTAGTCTCATCCAAGCACAAGATGAAAAGTCTTCCTCAAAGATTCCTTCATTACAAAGAACTGTATGTCCTTTGAGCTCCTTGTGCTATTACACTGAAGGCTCTGAAGTCAACATAAAGCAAATACAAATTTCAATTCATGTCAGTAATTTGTCAGCTCTCTGGCAATTTGGGAGCTCACCAGCCTGTCCTGGAAGCACTATGTGGTTACACAAAGGGTTTTAATTTGTGCATGTGGAATGTGAAACTCCATTACTGAACCCTGAGCAAGAGCTGTAACATCCTGGCTCTCCAACCTTAACAATCTCAAATAGAAAATCTGAATACAAATTCTTTTGGGTGAGTTCTAGGTGTTAATTAGGCTAAACTGACAGAATATTAATGAAAACATTTTCAAGCTCTTAATGAGCCTATTTTGAAAGTATTATACACCATCCAAGAAAGGTTGTTTACAGCCCTAGAGGGAAGGAAGAAAAAGTGCCATTCTTTGGTAATCTCTTTTTGCAGATGAAAGGGAAGTGAGTTCTCCAGGTGAGTTGTCACTCATAAATAATTTTTAAAAAAATTATAATCATTAAGAAAAAAAAAATAAAATATATTATAAAAGATTACAAATACTATGTTAGAAAATAGAGATTTTGAAGAAAGGGAAGAAAGTGGTTTTCACAATTTACAGAAAAAGAATGGAGGATTTTCTTGTGGAGAATCAAAGTCCATGGAGTTATGGAAATCACAGAAGATGAAGATTTTACTTTAATGTTGTTTAAATTAACTAGGAAATTTTTAAATAAATAATTGAACTGCTTTAAATTAGTTTAATGCTGAAACTTTTTACCTTGAATTAGTTTGCAACGTTCTTTGAGTGATCTCGGATCACCCATTTAGAAATTGGGTGATTAGTCAGATAGTGTGAGTGCTGAGATCTTGTCACATACCTTGAACATCAGGGAGCAGAAAACTGCATATTTGAGCCATTAGCAAAAAGTCTTGTGAACTTTAAAGCCCTTTGTTCTTCTGAAGACCAAGACCAACTAAGTAGAAAGACAATCTTCATTTGGAGTTAATTCCCATCTCTTTCTGAATGACAGTATTGCTGAGAAGAGAGACCTGAGCCCTGTTCTTTGCATAGTTTCCATCTGTAGCAGTATTTCCAGCAGACTGGAGTAAAGCCAGGGCAGGCAACAGAGATGAAACAAGTTGTGTAACGATAAATGTAATGGGTTGAGTGTATCTTTTACCCACACAGTATTTTGGCCTAGCAGAATACTGCCTCTACTTAAAAGCAATCTTCAGTGTTGCACATTTATCCTTACTTTAATGTGAAACATGCTGGACATCTCTACTACTTGCTGGGATTTCAGGCAGGAATGTTGCTGGTTTCTCTTTATTTCCTATAGAGAGCTAGGGGCAGTTACTGAATGTCACAATGTCACAAGATCAAGTAATCAAGCTCTTCTATTCAAAGTGTGATTGTTTGGCATGGAAATTGAAGCTAAAATTGACCATTGGGTAAAGAAATGCAATGTTGTATGTGTTAGTATAAACTGGAAAAACTGTGGAATAAGCAGGTATAGATCATGTGTATTGTCCCTGGTCAGCAGTTCTCACAGGTCTTTAACCTTTGCAATACTTATGGAAATTTCTCTGCTATATGTTTGTGTGTGATGTAAATGGTGCAGAAGGGAAAACACCTAGTTTTGTGGTAAACCTTGAGTCCTTGAGGTGGAAATATTTGTGATTTCAGGATGGGCCCCCATCTCAGAGCTAAATGATTATTCAACCAAAGGAGTGAAGTCCTGAGTAAGGATGCACACTCCCCTCAAGAAGCATCTTGATTGTTGGAGAATGGCTGGAAAAGCAAGATCATGGCTCTTTAGAAATGCTGCACGTAAGTAGGGCATGAACCTGAACAACAGGCCTAAGTGAAAAGTACCGAGGGGGGTATTGAGGAGTTGTTCAATGGTACTGATAGCGCAGATGGCCAAGGACAGTATGGCCTTGGCATTTTCAGTAAATAACTGTGAGAACTAAGCTTAATCAGAAACCGCAAGTAGGAGGAACATGCAAATTGTAACTTTTAGGCTAAACCAATAACTGCTTGCCTAGTAGGCATAATTATTGGGCACTGTATATATTGGGGCTATCCGAAGCAATAAACCAAAGCTTGCTCTATCATTCACACTGAATCGGCTGCTTGCTTCCTCCACTCGTCGCACTTGATGACTAAAATGAAACTTTAAGTTTGCATTGGCCTCAGGAGGAAACATAATTACTGCTCTAATTCCAACGAGTCATCACAGTTGTCCAAGCAATTAAGTGGGTGCACACTGGTGACGATGAAAGCTTTGTCTGGACTGGAATGTGAATGTAATAAGGGGAGTGAGAAAAAAATACAGCAATAATGAAAGTTGTTTTGAAAGAACAAGTAAAAAAAAAAAAAGAAATAGAAATGTTGATCAATTTGGTGGAATTCTGCATGCAAAAGTGCAGATCATTAAATAATTTAATGCATAATACATGTCTCTGGTCTGCAGGCAGTCTCGAACATGGTATAAAAGCCAATACAAAAGAGGGCTTTTCCATTCGCTTTTCTTGACTTATTCATCCAGGTGAACAGGTAAGTCTGAATCTACCAATTGTCTTTCTAAATGCTAAATTCTTACACTGATGGCTGCTTCTTTGTTGGGAGGGTTGTTTGATTGGTTTGGTTTTGTTATTCTTAGTTCTTTATAAATATTGCTAGAGTTTTCCCTTTGGGAAGGATAAAGAGAGAAAGGAATACTTCTATTAAAAAGAAAGGGTGTGATAAGAGAGGACTTAGGGGATACTGACAACTCTATCTCTCAAAACAAGTAGCTTTATGCTCCCTGTTAGAGATCCATGCTAAGGGAGTAGCTACCCAGTAAACATGGTTGGAAACACAGTCCCAGCTTATGAAACTGGGACTAGGGAAAAAAAAGAAATTGAATCTCAGGATCTATCCTCAGGTCCTGTTTTCCACAGACAGAATTACAGACCTGCAGACTCTATATTAATAACTCAAATCAGGGCACAAAACTTTCATAAAGAAAATAATTCTTTGTACCCCAAGTTTGCCTTCTCTAAGTGCTTTCACAGATGTTTCCCTCTTACCTGAATTTTTTAAATTTGACAGCTTTTATATTGCATTTCGTTTCTTACCTGTGTTTCAGACTTCCCTCTGTTCTATAGACATGTCTTCCTATGACCTGTGCCCTTCCACTTCTTGTGGCCCAACCCCGCTGGCAAATAGCTGCAATGAGCCCTGCTTCAGGCAGTGCCAGGAGTCAACATATGTGATCCAGCCCCCACCTGTGGTGGTGATCCTGCCTGGACCTATCCTCAGCTCCTTCCCCCAGGACACCACTATAGGATCCTCTGCCTCTGCAGCTGTGGGCAGCACCCTCAGTGCTGAAGGAGTCCCCATCTCCTCTGGCAGCTCCTCAGGACTGGGGAACCTTGGCTATTCAGGCTTGGGCACTTTGTATAGCAGTCACTACAACCACAGTGGCTTTGGTGAGACTTATTGAAGTATGAGGAACAAGCAGGCTGAAAAGACCAGGAGCACCAAAGCAGGTTCCGATGCAGGACTGAGCTCATGGACACAGTCTTCAGATGTGATGCTGGTTACCTACAACTCCATCTAAGTTAAATGAACTGTGGGAGCTTGGCATCGCCTAAACCCAGGCCTTTGCTTGTCTTACTGTTTGAATACTCCTCATGAAATGCACTTTTTTCTGCAACTGTAGATGGGACTTCACTATCCCAGGTCACAGCAGCACTGAGAAAAGAAACCCATGATGAGAAGATATGTTATCTGTTGTCTTGTGAATCCTATAAATACATTGTTATTCTGCTTTTTGCTCCCATTAAAGTTATGCTGCATCACAATGAGCACCTTGAGTTGTTTGTTCAGAGAAACTTTTGTGTAGTTTTTATGTAGCTTTGTAGCACAAACCCTCACTCAGAATTCCTTCCTGTGCCTCTGTTTTATTAAGTGAAAAGTGCTTTCTTTTCCAAGTTGACTAGAAATAAGAATTTGGCTGATGATCTCTGGGCTAAGAAATTTTCCAGCCAGCAGAGTTTGGATAGACAAACTGCTGTATCAAGGCAGAGGGTTTTTATAGGAGATGTATTAGATAAAATGTAGCTATGTGGGTGATTCAGAGTATGAATTTGTCTAAAACTACTATATATTTGCTACAGTTCCTTCCCCAACCTTAGTCCTGGGGGTAAGACAGCTGTTTCTTAAAGCTCCCTTGTTCAACAGAAAAGCTTCTCAGAGGGTCAAAGTCTGAGCAAAGGGGCACCCTAAAGAGAAAAACCCTAGGGAGCAGGCTCTCCATTCAAGAAGGACACAGAATTGCTTGAGACAGTCCAATGCAGAGCCACAAAAATGATGTTTGTTCCAGCATCTCGCCATGCTCACAGGATATAATTTTTTCCAAATGTCTAACCTAAATCTTCCCTCTTCAAGTTTGCAATCATATAGATAGTTGGGTTTGGCAGAAGTTCTTGTGTTGCAGGAGTCTGTGGGGTTAAATGAGAGGCTGAGTTTTCACTCCATCAAAAAGTCTATAATTTCAGAGTTTGTTTTGGGAATTAAACTCCTCTTTGTACTGAGATGGAAAAGCTCTAAATGAGTGTTTGCTAGTCCTGCATCTCCACCTCAAAACAAGCAGATTGTGATCTTTTTCCTTCCTCAGTTACTTCATATAACTAAGTGCAAAATCAGGCAAATATTTCCAACAAGCCCTGAATGTGGTTGCAGTAAAATGCAGGTGAATGATATCTCATGTAGCTCTTGGCAGAAAGAAATTATGCCTTGTGACAAGGGTTTAGCCTAATGATTATAGACAATCCCTTGCTCTGAGGTGATGAATTGTATGTCCACATTCATCAGCCTTGGTGGCACCAGGACATCATTCTGCAAGGAAGGCGGATCTGACACATCAGGCCATGAGTGGAGAGATATTAACTGTACTCTGAAAATTTGAAATGTAATTAAAAATTGCATTTGAAAACCAATTCAAATGTATTTGAAAAATAGCTATAAGTCTGCCCATTTAGGGTGTGGCTGTGCTGAGTAAATAATTGCAGAGGTTCTGGTGAGTGAATAATTTCTTTGCTCCAGCATAAATTGCTTTTTTCTGTTGTGTTCTTTTACTGTCCCCCATCAAATTCCAGTATAGTGATCACACTACAAACAGCTCTTCCCAAAAATACTCCGGGATATAAGTGGATACTTATATTTAATTTTTGACAAAACAGGGGAATTATTAGATAAATTATTGAAGACTAGTAAATCAGAGTAACACTCAGAGCCAAACCTCAATCTTCAGTCATTTTAAAATCCTTCAGAACATTTGAATATGATTAAGAATGAAAATAGCTATGTTAAGATATGAACTGATATGTTATCAACCTGTATTTGAACACCTTTACCTCCAGGGAAGCTATTTCAGAAGCAGAAGTTGGAGTTGAGAACTCAGGTCACAGCCTCTGCCTACACCAAAAGTCAGTTCAAACTACATTAAACATACAGCAGGAACTGTTCATGTGCTGGGTCAAACAACAGATTACAGCAAATAATATGTGGTGGCATGGAATAGAAACAGCAGTGCCATGCCGAGACATCCAGGCTGACTGAATTAAGCAACCTTAAGCTATTGGTACCTTTTCTGTTCTAAGCAAAAAGCGAGAAATTGCAAATATCAGGAGGGCATCAGCAAGGTTCAGTCTCAGTGAACCAGATGCCCCAGATTATTGTGTCAACTACAAAATGGCTATGTGGGATAGTCAGGTTGTTGCTAATGCTGGCAATAAGCTTCTCTACTGGTACAGTTAGCTAATGGATGAAGTCTGAGATAAAATCAAGCACCATTAGGGTTGGTGTGAACAGTAAGGACAGGAAAAGGCAAAGGAGGGCTCGGAGTTACTCTCACATTTGTTCCACTACTCAAAGCCTCTGAGGCATTTGTTTTCTCATAATAAGCAAACTAATTGAAGTAAAATTTTGTTGCACAGGGTACTCTTCTTGCAGGGGAAATATCCATTTTCTTTATTTACTTCTCCATACACAGATTTTGGACTGATTTTTGTGTCTGGAGTTGTTATGGAGGGGTTGCTGTGAGTAATCTTCCAGTTTCATTTTGATTAAGATTTTTATTCAGACCTTTAATCACTCACATGTGTCTTGGAAGGGTGTTCTCATATTATGCAAGAAGTTTTAATTATAATGTGAATGTATGGGTCTGTCTTTGATTATACAGAAAAATAAAGCTGTGAACTTCTGAATCACTCACTGTAGTTCATCTCAAAAATCAGGCCATTCAGTCATTCTGATTGTACAATAAAGTCACTGTAGTTAGAACAATAATTATTGTAATAATTTTCAAGGATGGCTGTAGACATCTCTGAAAATATTGGTACATCCTTTTTCTCCCCTAAAACTCATAGTCTGATTTTACAAGGAGTTTGGGTTTTCCAAGCAAAGCTCAGATGAAGGAAGAATGAAAAAAAGTTATTAAAATAATCTGTGGGTACTGCTATGCAAATTAATTCCTTGAATAGCTGTTAGATACCAGCTGCTGTAGAGGAAATAAATTTTTTTAGAGTCTGTTAATCCTGTGGAAGATGGAAAAGTACTAAAGAATGGACAGAGTTGGTGAAGATAAAAAAGCTAAGGCAATTTATTTGAGAGTCTCCTTGAAAAATGAGATGGCTTAAACCAAATATTGAGTAATTTTTAATTAAAAATAAAATAGCTGTAATTCCTGCAGCCAGGAACAAGTACACAAATTTTAGAACCCAAATGTTGACCTCTATTCCTCAATCTTAGTGATATATCATTAAAGAAGTGATATGAAAATTCAAACATGGGTCACATATCTCACATTTGCACATAGCATGATACTTTGCATGCCCAGCATTTTAATAAAAGCTTCTGATAAACTTTGAAGTTCTCAGTTCACCTACGACCAAGCCAAACAAGTTTCTGTTCCCAGAGGATCTTCACAAACAGGCTCTCAATTTAGGGAAGATTTACATGTCTCAGTAGTTAAAACACTAGTAAAGCAAAAACCTCAGTACTAATCACTGTATCTAGAGTTGCTTGTGTGTTTTACCCCTCTATTATTCACCCTTCAAGCCCCCTGCCCTAATGGAGGAGGCTGAGTTTCATTGTGCAATCCATAGGCTGCTGTAAAGAGACATAAAAAATTGACTGTAAGTGAAAAAAATATTGACATTTCTGGCATTTCTCCAGTGGTCTATAACCATGGGGGTAGCTGGAGAAATAAATGTTGTGATAGGAAAGGAAGAATTCTTGTGTGTGACTTCTACTTCCACAGTTCAGTGTTGCAAAGGCAGAACTTTAGCAGACAGAAGTCACCAAACCATGTAACATATTCATTCAGTGGAAGTTAACTTAGACAGGGTTACTGATGTTTTGAGGTCTGAGAGAAAAATAAAACCAGATTTGTGGATTTTTTAGATAAGATTTCAGGTGCAGAATTAGATGCAAAAGGAAAGATCCTATTTCAGTAAGATTTGTCCTTTGGAATCTTCCACAGAAGTGTTATTATTTGGTATCTTCTTGTTAGACTGGACCTCGGTTACACTTTTCTTGCTTCTTCCATGTCAAAACAGCAGCATCTACAGTGGTTTTAACCTTTGTACTGAGCCACAACACTATCCAGTTCCTCCTGACTCTCACAGGGTTCTTCAGGGTCTTTCTCTGCTAACAGAAATTCTGCTGCCTCTCTCACTTTTTTGGCTGCAGTGGTGTGAATATTGAGTGTAGTCCAGGTTGTTTTCTGAAATCACTTTCTTCTCCTTTACTTAAAAGCAGCTTGAATCACCAAATCCAAGTACTCACAGATTGTCTTCCAAAAGCTGCAATTCTTCATGATTTCCAACAGTATTTACCTTGCAGAGCAGGGTGCCAGGGACTACGTTATATAAATTATGCATAATCTCCTTTAATGATACCAGGCAGATCCAGAAGGGTTTTGAAAGCACAATAGATTTTTCTGAATTAATCATTCTAGTGTTCCCAGAAATTAACTTGTCCCAGAATATTTTAAGATGAAAGAAATTTGTGGTCAGATACACATGCCACAAGATAAGGAAGTGAATCTGTAATAAGCACAAATGCTGAGGCAAAATCCCATGTAATAGTGGCTCATAAATAACTTCATGCACAAAGACTGTCCTGAGTTGTCAGGCAACTTGCAACTCAATATAAAAACCTGAGCAATTCAAGGCTCTGCTATCCATTTCTTTTTCCATCTTTGCCTTGGTGAATAAGGTAAGTGTGAGCCCATTTCTTCTTTTTGTATGTTGAATTGGTGCCTTGGTTTGGTAGTTTTCCTCAGTAATGTTGTGTTAAATTTAGGGTTTTTTTCCTCTGAGAAAGCAAAGGATTTTCCTACAAAAGAGGAAATTTACTATTGGTGGTTAGTTATAAAGGTCATTGAATTAGGCAATCAGCCACAAGTAGGCATTTAGGTCTATTCATTCAACCTTGAGGTTCAAACAAGTTTTCAGTACCTGCAGCTGAATATAAAATATCTGTAGTGAATTCTTGGGTCTGTGGAAAATTCTGGCAAAGGCCAGAAGATCAGAAGAACATGGAGATACTGGCTAATACAGGCAGTCCTGGGTCATCAGCTCTCCATACAGAAGACAGCTATCCTTCCGTGCCTGCTTTTAAAATGCAATTCACAGCTCTTCTACAGGCAAGGACTGACTTTCAACCATTTGCTTCTCTATCTGAAACAACTGTGCATGGATTTGTATTGTAACTTCTGAGATCTGATGATGATTTTAGCATTAATTGCAGGACACGAAAACTGAAGTGCTCCCAAACTAGCTACCTTCCCTTCCACTACGTAGTGACCAGAATTTTAAGTGTTTACATTTCTATTTTCTACTTCTCAAAACTGAGAAAAAGGACTTCCAAGATAAAATATGTATGAGAGGAAATCATAGGAATGAAATGGAAGAGTTTATTTGCTGTATTAGCACTAAGTAGGACATTTGTCACCATTGACTGTTTAGTCAAGATGAAAGATTTTGATCAGGAATAACAAGCTGAATCTTACCTATTCTAGCAGAGCACCTTCATTTGAACCACCATTTCTCTAGGACACAAAGAGCGTGGTTTTCCTTTTCCTGAGGACAGTGGTATGGCTGTGTGGTTAGGAAACTCTGCAATGTGAACATAACCTGGTTCCTGTGTGAGTTACCTAACCACAGAGACTTCAGGGTAAGGTACCAACTAAAATGGACCAGTGCTACCTGGTGTCCTTAAAGAAAATGCAAGCTCAACCTTGTTTTTGAAGTATTTCTTCTGGATCTTCTAAATAATGTCATCTTGTTCCTCATGGAGTCTCTTCTTCCTTTGTTACATATACCAATAATCAGAAAATATCAACTGTAAAAACACTTTCACTTAAATATCTGTATTGCATTTATCTTTTTTTGTGTGTGTTTTAGAGTTACCTCCAGCCCACAGATATGTCCTGCTACGATCTGTGTTCTCCCACATCCTGTGGTCCAACACCACTGGCAAATAGCTGCAACGAACCCTGCATCAGGCAGTGCCAGGACTCAACAGTGGTGATCCAGCCCTCTCCTGTGGTAGTCACCCTGCCTGGACCCATCCTCAGTTCCTTCCCTCAGAACACTGCAGTGGGATCCTCAGCCTCTGCAGCTGTTGGAAATGCTCTTAATGCTGGAGGGGTCCCAATCAACTCTGGCAGCTCCTTGGGATTGGGGAGCTTTGCCTATTCAGGCCTGGGCAGCGGGTACAGCCGACCCTACCGTTACTACAGCAACTATCGCAGTGGCTTCTATGGGCCATGCTAAAGTGTGAGGAGCAAGCAGGAAGAAAATACCAGGAACACTGAAGCACCACCTGATGAAGGACTGAGCTCATGGCCATGGTTTTCAGATGTGGTGTTAGACATCCACAACATGAAGCTCATGGAGCTGTGGGAGCTTGGCATTCCTAAAACCAGGCCTTGGCTAGTCTGATATTTGTTATGCTTTAGTTTGATTTCTGATAAAGTATCTTGTTCTCTTACTATTTTTTGTTGTTGTTGTATTTGATAATGACTACATAAAAGATGTAATTATTAGAGATTGTTCTGCATGACTGAATTAGTACAATTCACTTAATGAAGAAGGAAGATCTCATTTTGCTGTGTGTGTTATTGTGCAAGGGATGAGTAGGTACTGTCCTTAGTAGGCCATGGAAATGGATTCCTTACATTTTAGGTTGCTTCCTTCTATTCCTCACTCTCATTAAATGTGTGCTGCATTGTACTCTGAGTCTTTTTGTACTTTTTTCTTATCCCAGACCCTTTTCCAACTTATTGGTGGTGGAACAGTTCTCTTTGTAAGTCATTAGTCCCAGAAAACACTGGACATATCATTTCATGGTCATTGCCAGAGAAGGATTCAGTTGCCACAGACTAGAAAGGGATGATGCTCACCTGCACAGGGAGTGTCTCCCAGTGTTACAAAAGCAGGAAAACTTAAAGTAACAGAGCTGCTCCAGTGTACACTTTGACCCTTTATCTAGTCTACCACAGAGATGGAAAAAGACACTTTAACTCTTGATACTGCTTTTTTTAATCAGAAAATATTTTTTTAGATTGTTATATTTGAAGAGGGAGGAGAATGGGACAATAAGTTGATTTGAAAAGGAGTGTAGCTCCCCTTCAATGAGAAGTGGAATAGCCTCATTTCATGGAAAAACTCATTGAGGAGAATAATGTTCCTTCCTGCTTATCCTTCCAGCCACAAGAATATCTACATAGAAAAGAGGGCAGAAGGATACCACAGGAAAATCAAAAAGGGCCTGAGGACCACTAAAAATTATAGGGATAAACCTTCTTCTAGAATGCTACTTAGGCAACCTGGAAAAACCTGATGCTTTCTTTAGCCTTGTCTGTAATGCTTGGGATGACTCTTTCATGAGAAGGGAGAGGTCATGCTTTCATTAAGCATGCTCAAGACAGACATGGTAGAAGACAAGCAGTAAGCTGGTGACCCCCTTAGGGTAGTCCAGAGCTTTCTGAAGGGTGTAGTACCTCTTGGAAGCTATAACTAGGCCCCAGTAAGTCTCAGAGGAAGAGGAGGATAGGGGGTGTTTTTGCAAGGGAATTGGCTCTTGAAGTTTGCCAATCTGGGAAGAATGTCTGGGAGAAACAGATGAAAGGGTTTTCAGTTCTAATCCGTTCTTAGTGTGTCTTTGTGAAATGGGTCCTATCTGTTGTGTCTGTTAGAGCCAAACTTTATCAGAAATTGCTTTGTTCTAGCTTGATTATTTGGTTGTAATAACAGTAGTATTTAGAGACTGGGAGCTCCTAAAGGAAGAAGGTTTGAAAAGATCTACCTGAAGGCTTTGGGTGATTCATTGTCAGCCCACATCACTCACAGGCTAATATCTATGAAATTTGTTGCTTGGAATCTTTGGCTGTGTCTGTGCAGACTGATGCTGAACTGTAATTAGTGCTGGGAAAAGATGTTGGCAAAGTTCTATTGACTGCAGTCATTAGTGGAGCTAAATTAAAGGAGGCACATCAGTTCCATGAATATATTAATAATGTTAAGGAGTAGGTTTTCTTAATAAACAACAGAAGAGAATGAGAATTTAGCAGCTTGATGTTATAATATAGCAGAAGATTGTTTTCAATTAAATATGTGTTGGTTTCAATTAAATATGTGATGTACGTTTTGCCATTTCAGCTGAAGTCATTGCCTGATCAAAGCAGACACATTCCTAGAAGTCATCATTTATTCGCAGTTATGGCAAAATAACTTTCTTTTATGGAGATCCATCTGCCTAGAGAAATTACAATACCACAGTTTTTATACAGCTCAGCTGTGGCTGAAGAACTACATTGAAGCCAACTTGTATTCAGGTGGACAGGTGATGACATTGCTCATTACAAAACACATTCCCTACTCATGCAATCCGTTTCTGCATTTCCCTGTTAATTTTTCTTCTAATCAACATCCCTAACCTCTCTACAAAGGTAAACCCTGTGAGTCCACACTCTTCCCCCAGTTGGGATTAGTCCTTCAGTCTTTCAGAAACTGTAGCAGAAATGTCTGGTATGCAGCTCACTTCTTTAAAACAAAAAGCAAAACCAACCCTCAAATGTCATTTCATCCACTTCATTCCTGTCCCAGACTGACTTCTTTGGGTTAGAACTTCTTGTAGCAACAAATAACACAGTCCTAGACAAAAATGTTTCTGTTTGGTTCCATCAGTGCTCTATTCAGTGCAGTAGTGTGTGAACTAGATTGACATGTCATAGAGAAAATTTTCTAGGGAAGAAAAGCTCAGGTACTGCGTCTTCAGATTTTGTGGAAATGCCATACTGAGTAGGATTGGGGTCTATGTGATCAAGCAACCTGACTGTAAACAATGTAATAGCAGCATAAAACCCAGTGTGTGATAGAGCACAGGTGCCCTGAACAAAACTGTCTGCATCTTCTCTTCCTTGATTTACAGACTTTCATCACTGAATGAAAGAAGTAGGTTCCATAGTGAAAAGACTTCTGTGAGCTCTCTTTGGCATGTGGCTGGGTTCCCACTAGTGAAATTGTTTTGTTTACTGTTTATGTTTATTGTCTGGACTCATCTTGGTATTGGATGAAAGCCATAATCTATGGGGACTCTTTCATCCTTTTGATTTGCATTCATTAAATCAACCCAGCTCCATTATAGTGGCTCCATCTTCCCAAAATGCAGCTGAGTCAGAACTCAGTTGGGTTCCAAATTTAGTCTGCTTTTAAGCATTTTGGTCACACTGACTCATAGGAGCTGCTGCAGCAAGAGCTTTTAATTTCAGTTGTGAGTGTGCAACTTCATCTTTGATAATGACTGAGATTTAGGATTGCTTCTCTTTGGGATGTAACTCACTGGAATATCCCAAAGCTTTCAGCTCCTGGGATGAGTGCAGTGAGTCAACCAGGCTACTTTGATATATATTGATCTTCAGACAATGAGTTGTGATTCTTTTCATCATCAGTTTTGATGATGATGTAAAGTAATATGGTTTTGAATGTTTTGATAGCATAGTAATGTCAGTGTGTGCATTGGTAAGAGCTTTGGGGAGAATGCTTCAGTCTGCAGGGTCACTGGTGGGGGTCATTGTTATCACAGACCTAAGTGACTGATGGTTGGAACAGGGAGGGATTTTTTCATGTGAGATTATGTGTGAATGCTCATTTGTATTTTAAGCAAAATGGGCTCCAGTTTGTGCCACCAAATAAAGTGAGAAAGTTTCTGAAATTCATTAGCGAGCCTGGTCACAGGTTTTAAATGCTGGTCATGGTCAAATACTGTCACACCACATAGCTTCACTTTTTCTGACGATGCATTATTTGCATGTCTGAACTGTTGATGAAAATGTGTTGTGAGCTTTGAAGATTTTTAGCCTTCAAAAGTGTATAATCAGCATTTGATCCCCAGGAGATCTTCATGAATTTACTCACAGATCAGAAAGAATTTGCATGTCTAGCTAAGTCATTTAAACACTGGGAGGGGAGAGATTGGAATACAGATCCCTGTCTTAAAGTTTGCTTATGCATTACATGCAATTACTTTTTCATCTAGAAATTGAATTGTTGCACATTGTGATGCTCTTGAACATCATGTAAAATGAAGACAACATTATTCATTTTTGAAAGAAGAGAAAGAAAAAAAAAGAACAAGATTACAAACTTCTGTGAGCAGCTACAGTTCATTTAGAATATAATTTAATAGTGCAAGGCACAGTAGTGGAAAATAATATTTTAATGGCAAATGTAAAACTGGCATCTTTAATGAACCCACAGGTAAGCTTGTGAAAGACTTTTAGTGTCAGTCTCTCTGACTAGCCTAAAATTCCCCAATCTGGCTGGAATTGTTCTCCAGGAGTTTGATGTTAGTAGCAGGCTCCTTAGATTAAGGACTTTGACACTCAGTTCCCAAACTGAAGAGCTGTGTCTCCAATTCCTTCATGAAAACACAACCGTTTAATATTAAAGGCGTAGATCAGACTACTGCTTCTCTTTCAATCTGTCTCCCAAGTCAAGAAAGTAAAACAATATGTTCGCTCAAACAATTTATTTCCCAGTAAGCACCTTTGAGTCTGGCGAAGAGTAATCAGCTCTACTAAGTGCATTCTGCAACAATTTTATTTTCTGAATTAGTGTGGCGATTGGGATATTTGATAGGAATGTGGAAACCAAGAGTTCTTTTCAGAGACAGAAACAATAACTTCTGACCTTTTCAGAGAGAGATGCATCAGAAATTTTCTGTGAAGGGGGATTTCTCAGGGAAGTTCTTCTGCATGTTTCCTAATACCAGCACTCATCTGTGCCAAATAATGTACATTGCATATATTGTCCTTATGATGCGAAGTAATTTCTTTAGTAGCTCAGATGAATCAGTTATCTGACCAGGAATTAACTGGGCTCTTAAAGATAAAAGAGACTTCTGTTTTGGAATGCATACATTGTGGTGAGGAAATTAAATCAAGGCAGGGAACACAAACAGTGAGGAAAAAGTAAATCACCAGCTGGGAATATTTTGCATACAAGAAGGCTTTAGCAATTGGATGGTAGATAGCTACATGCATAAAGGATGTCTCAGGTCCTCAAGCACTCCCAGACACAGTATAAAAGGCTGAGCAGTGAGAGTTGCTGCCATCCACTTCTTCTGCTCTATTCTCCTTGATGAAAAGAGTAAGTATGAACCTGTTCACTACTTTTCAATGTCTTGAAATGTTGCCTTTGTTGTGTTTTGTTTTCACACTGTCCTGCCTGTAGAGGTCTAAGATTTATGTTCTTTATTACTGTGTGTGTGTGCAAGACCTGCAAGTAGCTTTCTCTCTAAAAGAGGGGAGATATTCTCTAGTGAGTGGCAATTGCTGAACACAGGATTTCAGACTAATTTTTAACATTCGTGACACTGGATCATTCAGTTCCAAATATTTGAATCTCTGCATGTGAATTGCTCAGCAGCTAAAAGAGGATGTGGAGAATCTATACAGTGATTTGGACTTTAACAGAGCTTTTTCTATAGATAGATGACTGAGTGGCTCCTAATATTTAAAAGTTTGCTGTATATTGAAAATGTATCTCTTCTTGCCCCAGAATACCATGAAAATAATCCTTCTCCACTCCTAAATGCTTTTGGACCAGAAATACATGAATCATCTCCTTTTAAAATGCTCTTAATACTTTGGCACTAGATTTCTATTACTGCACTTCAGGAACCTGTAACAGAAATATCAGCAGTAAAGAGTATGCCTATACTATTTGCTTATCAAGGAATTCTGGACTTCATCAACTTCCATTTCCTCCACTTCAGAAACAGGCAGAAAGTTGCTTTCTCCATAAGACTGGTGTAAGAGGAAATAATTCCCAAGGAGAGGGATGATGAAATAAGAATTAGGCAGAGTAGTTTGTATTTTGCTGCTTAACAGACAAGCCTGCCTTTCACTGACAAATGACATGTTACCAAGTTTGTGGTCCTCACTCCTACTTGCTAAGTAATTCCTTTCTGTTGTAGCATGAATTTCTCCAGGCTGAATCAAATAGGAAATTGAAAGGTTTGTCCCTCACTTCCCACTCTGTTACAGGACCGCACACATATGAGAGGAGGATTGTGGCAAAGGAGCAGGTAGAGCTACCTATAGAGCAGTCTTTCGTAGCATAGAGAAATAGGGATTTCACAGAGAAATAGGGATTTCACTTTCAACTGAAGACTTGCATTATTTCATTCTCCACATAGCTTCTACTTAGTTTCCTGCACTCTCCATCATCATAGCTGCTTATTTACATGACCATAATTACAATTTCTTTTGTGTATTTAGTATTTACTTCCTTCCCTGTCTTTCAGATTTAGCTTCATCCTACAGACATGTTCTGCAATGACCTATGTTCTCCCACATCCTGTGGCCCAACCCCACTG
>VZRI01003669.1:103423-142858 GCA_013397515.1 Upupa epops | reverse complement strand
GGCCCCTGGGAGGCAGCAGACCCAATGCTGTGAAGACAGCATTGCCTCTGCTGTCCATGATCTGACTCACTGCCAAGAACCATTTCTTATGGTGGTCTAGACCCAGTCTGGACACAGGTACTGTGGCCCTGTGGGTCTGGAGAAGCGTTTGCCTACTTGGCTCTGTTAAAACTAGAAATACATGCCCATTTTTCATACTAGCTCTACTAGAAACCATAGCTGAGTTTTGCACCTGAAAGGTTGTTCATCATATTGCTTATGAGTTTTGTGCCTAAGTGAATCAGCTTCCTACTTATCTGTGAGAAATCCAGGTTTTGCCTCATTTCCCTAAATACAGTGCATCATCTCTGAGTACAAAATTAATTATATGGGTGCTTAGTGTTAAATATGTTAATTGGTTTATGATTTTAAATTAATTAAAGTATAGTCTTTTGGGAAATCTAGCATCTTTTGTCAAACCACTTTGCTGCTTGTAATGAGTCCAAAATCAAAATCTCTTGCACTTCTCCAAATGTCTGTTAAAACTCATTAAACTGCATTTATTTGCTTATTTCATTATTTTCCCCCCTCAGTTGTTTGCTACAACTTTCATTGTGACCAGAACCAATGATACATTTGTCCTACTAGTAATCCATGAGGAACTCCTTAGTCATTGTAAATCTGGTACCTGGTTTTGTTCTGGATGGAGTTTAAGCCATGGGTTCCCATTTAAATCGGTGGTTTTGAGCCCTTCCAGTGGAGCTTTGAGAGAAAGAAATTATCTTGGCACCTCTAGTGATGGTTAATACCATCCCTTGAGAGATTTCTGAAGGAGGTTGATAGGCAGAAAAGCTGCAGTGCTGTTAGCTCTGCTGAGTGGTCACCGAGAGCAGATGGTCACCCAGAGCAGATCTGAAGACAGGTGAGACAAATCCTGTTCTTGATCAAGTGAAGCAGCACTCTATTAAACAACAGACCTGAGATGGATCTATCCACATGTTTTTCTTAACAAAGCACAAATATAACAGAATATTCCTTGAACTTTGAACTGTCTTATCTGAACATAAATTAGAATAAAAAACTTGAATTAGAGAAGCTCTGTTCATGCAATTGCCATGACATCACCCCACCTCAGCCCTTGCAGGAGTGGACTTCTTTCTTCAGCCCTGCTCTCAGTTCAAAACTCCGTAACACCTTCCTAGTTTGTACTCAAATCTGCATAGACCAGGCCACCTTTTCTGTATTTGTGCACCTGTTCCTGCTCCTCCCAGTGCGTGCTGGTGTTTCTGGTACATACTCCTGGCTGTGCGTTCTCATCCTGCCTACCTGGCCTGACCTGAGCTCCAGAGAAAAGGCTCTGCTGGTGCTCTGAGGGTTCCTGTGGATGCAGCACACAGTGACCAGCTGAGCATCACTGCTCTTGTGCACACACAGAGCATGGGAAAATGAGTTGGTAGCCATATATCATCCTCTAGAGAAAACAGCCTTCCTTACTGCTACAGACAGATCAATAGCTCTGACCACTGCAGGCAAATCACCATTTTCCCAGCTGCTGAGGGGGGGTGGCCGATTTGGCAGAGAACAATTCTCACTCACAGATAAGATAATGAAAAAGAAATTCCCAAGTGGCAGCTTCCTTTTTCGCTTGGTTTAGTATCTTTCCCTCAAATCAACCCATGAGAGATTCACAAAGCTGCACTGAAATCCAAATGTCTGTTCCCACAGACAACACCAGTGCCCTGTCCTCATTTCATGAATCACTTCTGTCATCCTCTGGGATCACAGCTTTGCAGCACCAAAGCAGCAGTTCTCAAATAAGATGGAGGAGAAAGAATATGCTGGAGAAGTGCAGGTTTAGGCTGCACATAGAGGAAAAAGTTCTTGAATCTGAGGGTGGAGGATCCCTAGAATAGGCTGCCTAGAGAGGTGGTGGGGACCATCCCTGGAGCCATTCAAGGTCAGGCTAGACAGGGTTTTGGGTATCTATTCTGTTTAGAGATATCCCTGCTTGTTGTGTGGAGGGTTCATGCCCTTGGAGGTCCCTTCCAAACCTATGAATCTGTGTTTCTGTGATTCTATAATCTTACATGTGGTGGTTAAGAAATTACTATTGTGGCATATTTTAATCCTGAATTAACTTTGAGAACACGGTCTAGGGAACATAATATGAATATTCCTTCACCAGCCACAGCTGGTGTTGGAGGAATGGAGGAGATATCAGAGACACTGAAAAGTGCTTGAGAAATGTGCAGATTTTAAGAACAGCTATGTATCCTTAGGCATGGAGTTGAAATGGTTAAATATGATCACCTAGCCTCTAGTCTGTGTTTCCCTGACTTCAGCTTTCTGCTCTTCTCAACAGGCTTTTGGCCTCTCAGCTATTTGAAGTCCTGTCCTGTACTCATTTTTAGACTGAGACCAGTGAACTGCTGTAAATAAGAAACTGTATTCTCGTATCTGGATAGCAGGGCATCCTGGATCTCAGATCTTCCTGCAGTTCTGTCCTGAAACCTGTCTTACTCTGATGCTGCTTTCCCTATGGAGGGTAGTAGCTAGAGAGCAGATCCTTTAGAGATGTCACTGGGACCTAATAAAGAGATATTACCAACTCTGTCCTACTGTGTTTTGCCCTCTGGATCTTTAGATCAAGTGATTACACTGACCTCAGTAGAACCAGCCTCTCCCCCTCAGAGAACCCCCTCTGGGTTCCAGGATTGCTCTCAATCTTATTCTCTCTGTCTTGATGCTTTTCCTGACAGCTCACACAGCTCACACAAAATAGAAAGACGAACCTCATTGGCTTTTACCACTGTCTGGCTACAGGTAAATGAGCAAAATGTAAGGTGGAGCTTTCCATCTAGGAAGACCTGAATACACAGGACATGAGGATTCACAGTGGACAGAGTTGAATATGTTTTGATTACACAGCCTCGGGGCATGAGAAAGTCCTACTTTTCCCTTGTGTCATCCACACCTGAATCATCACTGAGCGCTGTCATCTTAGCTTCTAGGCTTACTCTATGTCTGAACAACTCTGCTCAGGGCTCCTATCAACTGCTGATGATGGGGACAAAACTGGGAAACAATCCCGAGAAAATCAACTGGCGAATAACAGGCTGAGATCACTCTCAAAGTAGGAGCTGGCACTATCCTAGGCTTCATTCTCATCCCATGGACATCTCTGCCCAAGTTTCAAATCTAGGCTCACAGATGGCTCACAGATGAAACTTGAGGCCCAGAGGAGATGTAGCACCACAGGGTGAAAGGAAGAAGACCTTGCTTTCCTCCTGCAGTGCTTGGATCAGATTTGAACACAGGACTAGCAGTGTAGGGTGGCTTGGGGTAAAGCCTATCTTGTTATCACCTTATGCTAAGCCTTTTCAGAGGGTAGATGCTCTCTGAAGGTCCATTCCACTGTCACCTGTAGTAGAAAGCATGTCTGTCTGTACATGTATCCTTGTGCCTCCCCACATGGCTGCAGCTGTTCTCTCATTCTGTGAACTTGGCAAGTACTTCTGAGCAGCAGACACAACCTCATGGGGGACAGTGCACTGAGTGGCAAGGAAGAGTGCAGTTAATTTACAAGCAAATTTTCTTTTCCCATGGACATTTTTGTCTTCTGGCAGTGCGCAAAGGCAGCACCATTATCTGTTTCTGACAGCACTGCTAGAGCTGAAATGTCTCTAATTAAAGGCATGCTGAGTTGTAGATATAAGATATCTTAATTATATATGTGTGAATAAAGCATTTAACAAGATATGAGAGGTCCTTCCATTCCCCTTAGAGCCTCCAGATCAAAGAGCAATCCCGCTCCCTTGGAAACAGACAAAATGTGATGGTTTCCAGAGGGTTGTTTTGTTACCTGACTTATCTGCAGTCTTTTTTGGGGCTTCAAAACAATTTAAATAGAGTGATACACACAGCGGAGACCTCAGCAAGTCAGAGCAATGCTGCCTCTCAGGGCAGAAGTACAGGTGAATCTTCCTCCTTAAGCAAGACCAAAGCTGCCCAGTTTGCAGCCAGTGCCTGTTTAATTCATCAGCTTCTAGACTCCAGCTTGCAGGAGGAAGGTCGACCTTAATCCTGCCTCCCCTGTATTAGGGCAAATGAACAACCTCTGCCATAGAGGCATCATTTCCTCAGAAGGGTCCTTTTCTAAGTGTCATCTTACCCCCACCCCCTAAGCAAGATGCTCTTACCTGTTGTAATGTCATGGCCACCTTCTACACCTACAGGTGGCCTGGCATCACATAAATCTGTAGGAATGCTCAGATCATTGACCCAAGGGTAGAGGCTGTCTCCTCGGACTGTGCTTGCACCATGAGTTCCACAACCAAGGGTGAAAGTGAGGAGTGATACAGAGATGCTGGGAAGACACATCCATGCCTGCCTCCAAGCACACATCTGGACAGCAGATGCTCTCTAAGGACATTAATCTGAGATCTTGCCTTACCCACTCATGTGATTTCAGTGCAACAGGAAGAACAGTCTGGTGTCAGGTGAAGGGAGCAAGAGATTAGACTTTAGTGAGGCAACTTTTCACCACAGAAACTTGAGTGTTTTTCAGGAGAATGGCTCCCCCTGGTACCGCTGAGGAGTGGAAAGGACCCTGGTTGTGAAAGCTGGAGGATCACTCTCAGACCAGGGAACCAAAAGTTCCCATGGATAGCTCACATGGCCTGCAATGACCTTTTATTGCAAGACCTTTTGGGGCAGATTCAGACTCCAATGCAGAAGGCAGTGGCAGGTTTCTCTGACAATATCCTCAGCCCTTTGTGGTGCTGAACAACACAAGAACTTAACCGTTTGTCCAAAACAGCCCAGCTTGAAACCTAATTAAACATCAGCAGTGCTTTTTTCCTGCAAAAACTGGAAGTGGCCCTGAGAGGAACGGCTTCCAGCAGCTCTGGGACTTCCAGCAGCTCTGCGGTTTCCAGCAGCTCTGTAGTTCCCAGCAGTTCTGCACCAGTTACTCTCACCTACATTTCATTTCAAGTGTAACTAGAGTTTGGGTTTATCCCCAGACTAAGACTAATCTGGAGTTGTATCCAGGGCAGCTTATGGCTTGATGTCAGTTTAAGTAGAACAGGCCTGATCTGTCTCTCTGTTGAGTGAGAAAGCTTATGTCATTCAAAGTTAAGGTGAACCATATTTCTAAAACATTTAGAGGTCTTTTAGATGTTTAAAGTGTGTTTACAGAGGAAAAGGTGTTCAAGTTACAAGGGTTGTAAGACCCCATAGGGTTTTGAAGGTAAAACACAGGCTCCTAAATCAGTTTGAAAAATCTCAGCTCAGCTTCCTATGTCTTCAGCAAGAGAGAAGATGCTCTGATGCAAGAACCGCTCTCCATGAGAAAGGCAACTCAGAAGCCAAGGTCATTTGCTCATCAGCTTTACTGCATCCCTGGCCAGGTACCAAACAGAGCTTCCCTAAATGATGCTACTGGACAAGAGTCCTTGGCAAGAGGATGAACACACTTGGCTTTCAGAGCCTTCACCATGCCAGAGGGAATCCACTGGGAATGAGACTTATTGGGCGCTACTGGGATCAGGTGAAGGAGAGGTAAGAATGAGCTTCACATGAATGCTTTTAACTGTTCTGCTTGCAGCTCCATGGTACTGGCCATGAAAAACAGTAGAACACAACATAATAAAAATACAGACAAAATGCAGCTCTACTCAAATCAGTTGGGGGAAAGGAAAACATACAACATCTTACTTGAAGTGGGAAATACCTTGTCTTGTCCTTGGGAACAGGCGCAGAGGTGCAGACAGGTGGATCCTCTGTTCCTTTGCTGTTGTTGCAAGGGTCTGCTAGGTCTGTGCTTGCTCTGCGCTGCTGGGTGTGGTGGTGAATGTGTGGGTTCTCTCTCCCACCCAAGAACAACTTAGACCTCATAAGGTCTTTAATTCAAATACAAAAGTTGAGACATGATGAGACCTTCTAATTTTTCCCACTGAGAAAAGGGAGAGGAGGTATCAAAACTGACTGGACTCCTGGAACTTCCATTCCCTTTATACTTCCTCTTTCAGCAGCCCCAGACAAGATGGTATCAGCCAGACACAGGGTCTCTGTGGCCTCACTGACAGGATGAAAGCCAACTGACCATCAACTGACCATCAAACTGACCAAGCACTGAGATGAGTCCTGGGGGCTCCTCCAGACCCTTTCCATGCCCAACACCACATACCTACATCACCTGCTCCATCACAGCTCCCATGCCTGTGCTTGGCAGTACAGGTGCCTTCCAGGGGTGCATATGGGGAACGGGGCTGCGATGCCTTTCAAACGGCAATACAATAAAAAGCAACCACCATATTTCCCCTGAGCCTGGATAAGCTTTCCCTCTTCAAGACATTACTGTTTTCTTGTGGATCAATTTCTCCCCTGCCTGTCTTGGCATCTTTTTATAGTGGATTAAATTGTTTTGATTAAATGAAAACGCTGGTGTATTGTATTACCAGGGAGGCTGAGGGCTTCTGAATCATCTAAACAAATTGCAAGGAGGTGGGTAGGATGATCACCAAGCACAAGCTTAACTACTGCAGGTTGCAGAGATGAGGGTTACACTGCATGCTCATCCCTGCAGTTCATTATCTCATGGCAATAAATTTTGTATCTCAGCTTTCTTTTTTATTGTCATAAAACATAATGGACTGTTTCCAAGATAAAGCCTGGGTATAATCTGTCCAGCAAACAATAAAGCAAGGTGCTTTTTGAAAATTTCCTCCGTTGCTCCAATCGCAACATAAGTTGCCTCCCTGAAATAATTCAGCAGGGCTGGTGGGTTCTGATGAGTCAGCACTGAGCTCACTGAGAGGTTTCAGGGCACGTTCAAGCACTTTGTCTGACTTCTCCTCTTGCAAGATGCAAAAAGGCAGAATATCTACCCAAGGTAACTCTGGCACATTGTTACCATAGCTACCTGAGCACTTAGTAATCATCACTAGATCTGTTCTCCTAACACACCACTCTGGTGAGTCTCTGAGAGACAGCCCAAGGGCACACAGGAGCCAGAGGGCAAAGCCAGGAACTAAAATGCAGCTTTAAAGTGGCTTTGTTAGACTCTGAATGCTGCTTGGAAATTGTTGCTCTGGCCTGGTGCCGTCTCATCCAAGGCATTTTCCACCCATATCAGACACACATGGGACCTAACTCAGTCTCCAGTGCTGGAGGTGACTGCAGAGACACCCCACTTGGGAAACACTCTAGTTCGGTGCAGTACTGCTAGTGTCAAACAAAGTCCCTCACCTTGTCAGGATGTGGAGTGAAGACAGGTAACTGAAAGGCTTCTCTCCAAACCAACCTCTGAGATACATCCAAGAAAACAGCACAGAACACATCATAAATCACATTTTTAAGTATTTTTGCCCATTCCATATAAAGGAGTTGAGGAAAAGGCTACCAAAGCATTAGCTCTGTCAAGAAGAAATATCACCAACACTAAATCATATTTGCCTTGAGGTTTCTAGGGGAAAAAATACCCACTTTTTTGTTGTTGTTGTTGTTAACTCACCTGGAATTTTTACAGAAAAACAAGTTCAAATTTTGCCAGACAGAAGATAAATGGAGCTCAAAGCCGATTGCAGATTTCATCCTAGGAAGGTCTATTTGCCTAACAAACTCTGTCCCTTACAGAAATGGTAAGTATTCCTTCTTATATTAGATTAATGCATAAAGGTAAAAGTGTTGTTTAACACACACATCCACACAGTCCTTTTCTCACCGATAAGGTGGACTCAGGTTTTCAAACAGATACCTGTTATTGTGAAATGACAGTCTTACGACAGTCTTCTGAGCGTGTCTGGCATTTACCAAGGGTGAAACACTCTGAAAACCCTGCTAATTCCAGAGTACATTTTGAGACCTCTAGATAACTTTTAATACCCAGTTTCCACGTCTGTTCATAACCAGGGGCTATTTCCACATCTAATTACAAAGACAATTCTGTAAGAGCTATGAAGTAATCACTAATTGACTCTGGACTTCATTTTCATTATTTTCCTCTCCTCTGAGATGGAGTAAATCTGAAGTGGCTTCACTGAAGCCACTGGAATTAGGAATAAGGAAATGAAGGGCTGGAGGAGGCATTTGGTACTGGATCAATGTGAAAGTCATGCCCATGTTCGTCAGAAATGTTGCTGTAATCTGCAGTGTTCCACTATGGAAATGGGAACGCTCCTGCCGTGTAGAAGTAGGCTCAGGGTGTCAAAACCCTTGTTGCTAAAAGCAGATGATATTTGGCATGACATGTGCAGGAGTGAAACCGGGCCCTGATGCAGGGCTGTTAGTGCAAGGTGAGGAACCAGAGCTCGTGTGAGTGCTCACCTTGTTAGCAAACTCTCGCATGGGTAGCAGTGCCTCATCACAGAGTGCCGTTCTCACTGCAGGGAAGACAGATCCTGAGCCCGTAACTCCTCTATTGGTTCTTCCCCTGATATTGTCTCTGGTTATGGATGGGACATACTAGCTCCTTGTTCCTCTAACAGCACTCATCTGTTTTAATCACAGACCTCCACATTTATGTTATACACAAGAGACACTAGAAACTCTCACAATCACAGAATCACAGGGGTTGGAAGGGACCTTAAACGATCATTTAATGCAACCCCTCTGACAGAGCAGGATCATCTAGATCAGGTCACACAAGGTTGTGTCCAGGCAGGTTTTCAATGTCTTCAGAGAAGAAGAAAAGCCTTATCTTACTGTGTCTAAGTGACCTGAGAGCATCACTGCTGCTCTCTGAGCTGTTCTGGCCTGGTTGAGGGACCAAGACTCAGGCTCCGCAGAACGGAAGGACAACATTTAGGATGTGGGACAGGACGTAAGGCAGTAAAACTGGAGCAATAACTTCTGGGTTTGTGCTGTAACTGGGGAATGGGCTTTCTGAAACCACATCACTCCATTTCAAAATCAAACTCTTTTCCTGGACATGAGCTGAGCTGCAATCAATTTCAGATGTACAAAGAAGCCCTGCCTACCACCTCTGCCTGACACACTAATTTCAGATTCGTTAACTCTACCTGAATGACCACCAGCATAGCAAACACCTCCTTGATCCAAGTCAGGGAGCATCGTTTCACTGGGCAGGTTCACCAAGAGCTTGTGCCAAGTGCAGGATGAAGGGCAACAACACAACAAAGCAAACTGATGGCTTCAGGAGGAAGATTTCCATCCCCAGCTAAACCTGCTGGCTGCACTTGCTCATTCCTGTGCAGGAAAAAAATAAAAGGGTTTCTGTTTAAAACAAACTCTCATTAGCTCATGCCAATCATTTCTGCCCATCTAACTTAATTAAAATGTACTGTTCAATTCTCAGGCAGATGTTACACACAAAGAAGGTTTGAAGCCTCCCTCTTTGCCTTCACCTCACATTTTGGGAAAGGTTCCCTGTACGGCCCATTTTGAATAGAAATACTAGCTACTAATGTTCTTTCATCTTAAATGTCCCACAAAGTAAATTTCACAGGTCTTTGCAATTCATCAACAAAATTAAGACAGTTAAGGAAGGGATTTGCTGACTGAAGATGCTAAAATTGTCCTTAATTAATCCTGAAAAGAACATACTTAATAGAGAGCCTTTACTTCATGTTGGCAGTGTTCTGTTCACAACAATATTAACTCAATCATCATGGATTGGGTTAAAATTTAGTGAGACATGTATTGTTTGAGCTCTGCCATTTGTTTAGGTTGCCCTGGGTTTCTGGGTAGAATGAAGCATCCCCCATTGCTCTCATTGAAAGAAACTCCAAGGCAAGGATTTCAGTGGGTGAAGAAGGAGGAAATGGTAGAATACTCCAATTATAGAGTCGATGTGGGAAGCAGACACAGGTGTAATCACACCTAGAGAGATGGAGAGCAGACAGGAAGAGCAAGACACAACCTCAGGCCACTGGTAGCTGAAGAACCTGAGCTAATTGGTCACTTTGCCTCCTTCCATGATCATGCAGATATTTACAGGGTGTTGCCACCAAGCAAATGGTTTGGAGCAGTAATCAACTGCTGCTTTGTACTGTGTTGTGAGGAGACGCTTGATGTGGGACATCACTATCAGTCCAGAGATCCCTAGGATGTACAAGAGGATTTGACAGAAAGTAACTAACTGACTTTGGGAGACAGGACCTCAGGAAAGCCCCAGCCTGTCCTTAGAGCTGGAATAAGGATCAGAGCTGAGCAGAGTGCTGCGTCTGCACATGACGTCCCAGCCCTTGTGTGTGGGCTCATCCACAGCTCTTAATTCTAACAAAGTTGCCTTTTTCTCAGTTATTGGCTGGGCTAGGAGAAGCTGTTCTCCATCCTTCCTCCTTCAGGAGGACCACAATAATGGCACAAAATTCATGGATCTGAAAGGCTAAGACTCCAGAAAAAATCCTAAAGAGAGGAACAGAGAACAAGAACAGTTTAATGGTTTGTCTCAGTGATAAGAGCCCCCTGAAGAATTAGCAGCATCATGTGGCACTTGGTAGGAAATGTGACATTGTTCCAGGTCAGGGATTTCTCTCTGCTTCATTAGAGAGAGGCTGAGAGGCAGCAGGGCACACACAGATTTTTAAATAAACAAATAAATAATCATTTATGGGTTCTGTTCAAGCAGCTCTTTCTGTATCTGACAGCCAGCTGGTGACTATCTTGTGGGTCTTGCTAGCAGCTGATCAACTTAGAATGAAGACCTTAGCAGCAGCAGTTCCTGACACCCAGCATCAATCTGGCTTCTTAGTACCACTGGCACATTATGAAACATAGAATGTTCGGCACCCAGCACCTCCATCCAGGCAGACACCAGCAGGCGGGAGTGCATCATCAAACAGGTCATGAGTATTCACAGCATCCTGTTGGTCTGCCTGCCCATCCTGACCCAGCTGCAGCAGCATCAAGGAGGAAACCCCTCACCCTCCTGGACTGTCCTGCCTCCCCATAGCTTCCCATGCCCCTAGCATAAGAGGGATGCAGTAAGTATAGAGCAGCATGAAAAGAGGCAGAAAGTGCTAGGATGAGTTACTAGGATCCACAAAATTATCCATAAAAAATGATCAGCCATGACACAAGAGAACTGAGCACTGAGTGCTTTGCTCCATCAAAGTGACAGCTGGTAAACATGGAGCAAATGGAAAGAGACTGCCCCCAACCTGTCCCAAACCAGGATTTATTACCATGGGGGCAAGGGCAGCCCATGCTGGAGCTGTCACAGTTCAGTGCTGCCATGGGCTGAAGGCAGTAAATCAGTGGCCAGCAATAACCACTTCAGATAGGACATTTTCCCTTGGCCACTTGAATGGTTCCAGGGACCCAAAGCCTGGAAATGCCCATGGGCAGCAGGGTCAAGTACTCAGCTGACGCAGTGTGAGGGACCCCTGAGTCAGCAGCAAGAAGGATACAGAGGGGGAGAGGCTGGATGCACAGTGGTCACTGCTATGCGCCTGCAGCCACACCTGCCCAGTAGCCCTGGGAGGAGAGGGAGAGAGCTGGAAACGCGTACGTTTGGTTTGTACTGGATGTTGGCAGAGTCACAGACTCTTTCTGCTTTGTTTCTTGTGTAGCCAGATCCCTCGCTAAGTAGTTGATTTAAATAAGAACATCTATCTTCTAAATTGTGTGTATCAAACAATCCATCACTTGGAGGCTGAAAACCTCCCCAAATCTGTAATTATGGTGTCACAGCTGATTGTGATGAAAGTGAAGCTGTCAGGGAGACATTTGTGAGACAAACACACTTGCGCACAGCAGTTTTCCCCGGAGTGCTATGGCAAGCTTTCCTGCCATATGGGGCCATGATTAATAGCCCAGCCTATATGTAAATATTTAGCTGTTTAGGAAGCAACAGGATCCAATTACCTTCCAACCCATTTTTCTCCTTATGATGAAATGCAAAGCAGAATTTCTGATTTAATTTTTTCTGAAAAAAACAAAAAGGATTAAAAAAAGAGGCCCAATGACTCATATCCTACTGATGATACCAAAGACATTCTGCTCCGTGCCTGAGGTACCACAAACTCAGAGCTCTGCCCGGCAAGGCTGCTGAAATCTCTATAATGTCTCTCTTCCAGGAAGTGAATGCTGCCTCTTTCTGATGATAGCCCCACTGTGAGAGTGGCCTGTAACAAGAACTCTTGCTGGTACATGACACAATCTCAAGACAAGCTTTTATCATGAGCCCTGCGGTTCCTAGGACAATCCTTAAAGCTTGCAGCTTCTGCAAGGAAGAACTGATGGAGAATCGCAGCAGTCCCTAGGACAGAAGAGTCAGATGTTCCTAGCTCTCACAGCAGCAAGGAGGGTTTGAAGCTTTATCTGCACCCAGAACAATGAAGAGAGGAGAAAAATAAGCCTCCATAACAATTTAATTTTGTTAAAAACTATTTCATGACTCTTCTGGCAGGGTCATCACTGTGGAATGTGTTTTTTATTTTCCAAGCAGGACTATCCCAACTCTGTGCCCCAGCCATCTCTGCCCTTTCTCCAGAGCCCCAGCACATCTTCTCAAGGCGCCACTGGGAACTTCTCTTGGCTGGTCACCAAAACTGTTTTCTGTCTTCCTTGTAGACAGATGAGCGCTACCACAGCCTGCATCATCAGGCTTCCTCCAGCTACCAGCTCTGGGCATAGGGTCATGGCTGGGCTGCTTGGAAAACTTCCTTATTGATGGTAATCATTCCAGAGGAAGGTGCTCAGGCAGGCACAGGTCAAAGCAGTGTGTCCTACCTGGCATCAGCCAGCTTTGTCTCTAAGTGCATCTGACTCTTGGGTCACAGGAGCCAACCAGATTAACTGCTGCTGCAGCCACACTGCCAACCCCACCAGCCCCTGGGCTTGCAGAAGTCAAGATTCAGCTAAATATTAATGGAGTTTAGGAAAGTCAAGGCAGAACAGTTCTTGCTTGAGGAATAACCACAGGACACTGAACACGCTGGACTTACTAGTCGAGCCAGAGCACCAATGGTACCTAAAAATCCAGTTTGGCGCAATGAGAGTTTCAAATGCAGTGACCAACGTCCTGTGGTCCCTCATGCAGCAGACAGGTATTCATTACCTATAGCTCCCATGGGACCAGCTGTGACCCTGGCTGTGGGTCCCAGTACAGGCTGGCTGCTGCATCAGTCCTTGGGAAATGTCAGTGGGTTCCCAGCATGGCTGCGGTTGGGTGACACTGAGGCCAAAGCTGTCTGTGCTGTAGTTCTGCAGCAATAAGTGCAGGACTGGGAAGTTCATGGCTTGAACTCATGCCTTTGTCCTGACAGGAAGGATGTGCAGACACTTTTCAAAGCCTGTAATTGGTGCTATTAAGTTGTTGCTTTGCCTCTCCTACCCGGACAGCTGCCCAGGAGAAGTTGCTGACCTCTCAGTTGCTCTTCCACTGCCGCATCTCATCTGCTGAGGTCTCTGCTGAAATGCAGGACAGAAGAGTAGGAGTCCTGGCCTGACAGCTTGACTCCCCAGGACTAGCAGAAGCATTCATTCTGCATATGGAGGAGGAGGATAAATCCCCCTGTTCTGCTGTGTGGCCTGTTCCAGGGCCAGAAGGCTTGGGATGCCAGATGGAAATGATGGACCACCATGACGAAGCAGAGGATGTCAGAGATACTAAGTGTGCAGAAGCAAAAGCATTTCATGGAGGTGGAACCATACCTATCCTAACACTGGAAACCTCAGAGCAGCTTTCATGTGAGATCAGAGCAGCAAAACCACACAGAATACTTTCCAGTGCAGCCAAGAGGTGCTGAGCCTCATCCACAGCTGCAGGCTTCCTGCCCAGACCCAAGACACCCAGGTCACCCTGTCTGCTGTCCCCATGCCCTTCTGGAGAACACTGGCTGTCCTGGGACACTGCAGCCTGGGTCCATGGCCCAGATCCAGCACAAGACACCAGCAGGAAGGGTTTTCCTGTGATGAGTTTTCCAGCGGTTCTTTAATGTCCAGCCTAGGAAAGGTTTGTTTTGTGGAAGGGATATTACTGCTTCCTCAGCCCCAGATAATAGCTTTTTAGCAGCATCTGGTCAATCCCAGCTTCATTTTACACCAACTAGGTTGATATAAACCACAGCCAGCTGTACTGTCGCTGATAAAAGAAGGCCAAACACAGTTAAGGAAGGCATTGTCTGCCCTGCAGAAGCTCCTTGCAGTGAGTGTTATTTTCCAGTCAATCACTTCAGCAGCATTTCATAATTAGATCGGAATGATTTAATCTTTTTTATATATATATATATTGTGTATGATTTTTTTTTCCTCATCATGGATTATTAAATGCAGAGCTTAAGTCATTTACCCTCCTCTCCCTTAACAAGTTTGAATTTCTTCTCAGTGTAGGCAGACTCTCCATTTTCTAGACCTGCATGCAGTATTTGACTGTGGAGTAATTACTGACTTCTTCTGCCACATTTTCACCCGAGACTGTTTCTTCCTAACTACTTTTTGCACTAGACTGATCCTTGGAGATACTCAAAACCTGATGGGACTGGGCCATTACAGTCTCGCGTCCAGCCGCAGCCACCCTGTGCCTCTGCAGCTGCATCTCTGCCAGGGAGCAGTGTGCAGGGTGGCTCTGAACAGGCAGTTACAGTGTCTGCAATCCCTCTGGTGGACCCAAACTGCATTCTGTGAAACAGGAGCATCTATAGGGTTTCCCAGTCTGGAAATGCTGTTAAAATGTAAAAAGTCTGTTCTGCAAACAGAAAGGTATTTTGCATCCATTGGGAAACTGAGCTTTGCTTCTCCTCAAAGGCGCTGTGAGCCCAGTGGTCTCTCAGGGGGCCTCAGCAGAACTATTTCTGAGTTATGCTGATCCAGACAAGCCTCAAACAGAGCAAGGCAGTGGGAAAGGATGCTGTTTCAGAGAGAGAAAGAAGAAAGGAAAATAGCAGCAGGATTGCCCCATGCTGTGAGAGCCTGCAGCAACTGGGCAGCTGGAAACAGAGGAAGGAGAGACTCAGAAGGTTTCAAACTGTTTCCACCTGGGTCTTGCTCAGCAGTTTCTCCTTCTGGAAGGATCCGGGTCAGCCTCAGCCCTCTGGCCACAGCCATTTTGGAGTTTGAAGGAATGACATCAAAAGGTGGCACATAGGCAACTTGCAAGCGGTGAGGCTTGAAATGTATTGAGAGAGGAGTCTCCGGGGATCAGCCCCAGGTGTAAAGAACAGATTGATCCAAAGAACTGCAGCAGATGGGAGCAAGGGAGGGCTGGCCATACAAGCCAGCACAAGAGTCTGCAGTCACCAAGTCCCAGAATCATAGAATGCTAGGGATTGCAAGAGACTTAGAAAGATCATCCAATCCAATCCCCCTGCCTGCACAGGGTAGAGTGTACATTAAAGCCAGGTTTGGTGGGTTCACTTGTCCGACAGCTCTCTGCAAGGGAAGCAGAGCTGGACATGTTCACCTCTGGTTTGTGATGCAAAGAAACCAGCTTTACACTGCAGTGTTCTCACCCATCTCTTACTGTGACTACTTCATGCCTCAGTCTGTCAATACCACATGAATGCTTTTCCAGCACAGGGGATGACCCTCATCTCCAGGGTAAACTCAAGGAATGCCCATGAAGCCAGTGATTCAGCAATCTTCTTTGATAGGAGCTGCCCACTTTTCCATCCTGCAGGGCACCTTCTGGCACTGGTTAACTGATCCCAAATGCAATGGATGAGGACCTCTCCACCAACCCACCTCAGTGTTTACAAGAAACTTTCTCAGATTCCTGGGAATGTATAAACAGGTAGAAATCAAACAAGGATTTGCTAACGAACTCTAAAAAGATAAAGTCAGAAAGAGGATAAAGGAAAAACCACATTAGAAATCCTGAGGGGAATTCTCTCTGCCTCAATGACAAAGTGTATTGCATTTTCCATGGCAGAAGATGGCAAATTCTGCATGAATCACCACTGTGGAGGGGATCTGTCTTTTTCTTTTTTCACTCAGACATCTTAAACTTTAGTGGGATCCAAATGCCAGGGCTGCTCTGTTTTGTAGGCCAAAAGCTCAGTGAATGGGAGATGGTGCCTCCTCACCTGAACAGGAGAAGCACCCACCTGGGATATCAGGGTCTTCAGCAATGCATTTGGCTCTTTGGAAACTGATAATTACCTCTTAGGACTCTCAGATGGGCAGAAAATATTCTCCCCATATATATGAGATCCACAGTTTAATAGAGTGTGGTAGAAGCACATGATTCTGAGCAAGAAGTACAGATCTCTAGGTTTTGTCTGGCAAATAAGAGTCCAGATCAGCATCACTGCAGTTGNCTCTCAGATGGGCAGAAAATATTCTCCCCATATATATGAGATCCACAGTTTAATAGAGTGTGGTAGAAGCACATGATTCTGAGCAAGAAGTACAGATCTCTAGGTTTTGTCTGGCAAATAAGAGTCCAGATCAGCATCACTGCAGTTGTATGAGAAATTGAGACTTAACATGCTGTTTGCAGTGGGATGTCAGATGTTTCCTATATATAAAAAACTCCATGGCTCCTTCCACACTTCTCTGAGGCACCCTGGTAATCATCCAGTCAGACCTTCCCAGGGTACCCTACCCAGCCTCTAGCAAAAGTAAATGCAGTCCCAAAATTAGACTGTCTCTACACCAAGCAGACTTGGGCACATGTGACCAAGTAAGACACTCAGTTAAATCAATGAATTTATTCTTTTCAGATGACTAAAGAAGCAGTGACCCCCATCTCCTGCACTAACCCCTAAACAAAGAAGAGAAATAGTTTGATAGAAAACGTCTTTATGCTGAGAGGGACCTTATAAAAGTCAGCAGAGCAGTGCTGTACCTCTGTCCCATCTTCCTGCTCCCCTGTCATGGTTCAGCATCCCATAGGGTCTGCCTGACAAGCATCAAACAGGCTTGGCCAGCCTTCTCACCACGGTATCATAAACATGGGAATGAAGGCTTCCTAGTCTCCACTGAGCACAGCACATTTAATTGGGAACCTGGGGAGCCAGGCCTTTCTCCATGTAAAGCTGTTGTCTCCTTCAGTCAAAGTCAGGATTCCTCCAGTTTCCATGGAAATAAACTGTTCAGAGATCAGAGGGGAAATGCATTGTGATGATTTAACCTCGGTTAGAAACCGCAAAGCCCCTCAGTCACTCCTCCACCCTCACACTGGTGGGATGGTCAGGAGAATTGGGAAAAAATAAAACTTGTGGTTTGAGGTAAGAACAGTCTAGTAATTTCAACAAAACAACATGGAATAACAAGAGTAAAAATAATAATGAAGAAAATGATACANTATACTGAGGATAACAAAAAGAGAAAAAAATAAGGCCTAGGAAATACAGGTACAGAAAGCAACTGCTCACCACTCACTGACTGATGGCCACACAGTCCTCAGGCAGTGATCTGCCTCTTCCACCCAATCCCCCCCCCAGTTTATATACTGGGCATGATGTCATGTGGTATGGAATATGCCTTTGGCTAGTCTGGGTCGGCTGTCCTGGCCATGCTCCCTCCCAGCTTCTCATGCCCCTCCTCACTGGCAAAGCACAAGAAAATTAAACATCATTGACTTAATGTAAGCACCACTTAGCAATAACTAAACCATTGTTGTGTTATGTTATTCTCACACTAAATCCAGAACACAGCACTGTACCAGCAGGTAGGAAGAAAATTAACTCTATCCCAGCCAAAACCAAGAGATGCACATGGTCCTGTCCTGCTCTGAGCAATCCTATGTGTGCAATGGGGAGAAGGAACCAAGGGGCAACCCACCAGCTTGGCTGAAGTGTCTGAGTAGATACAGGTACAGACAAAAGGTCCAGCCATCCCATCCTTGCCAGGATATGTCCTGCCATGCCAATGGCATACAAACCATGATAGTCCTTCGGTGAACAGTGCCAGGCATGAAGCGACTCATGTTTCATTACCACTTTTACAGAATAGAAGGTCCTTATCCCCTCACTTCTCCAAGGTGCACAATAGCTTGTTACATGTGCAATAAGACTCATACTCCCCTGGCTGACCCCTCCAACCAGCACCCAACTCAAACCTGATAGAAATAAGAAAGAAATCTTCCCAGTGTGAGGCCAACCATGTGGACCGAAGCTGTCAAAGAGGCTGCTGTAGACAAGTGTTTTGATGCAGATACGTTGTGCTGATGCCAAAGAAAACCTTTTGCATGTGGTTTTGTGTTTCCAAGCACTATCCATCATCTATGAGATCATCACCATCCATAGCACTTCATCTGATAGATGTAGACAAGGACAGACTGTTTCCAAGAGTCTGCCAGATGCCATCCAGTAGTTTCCCAGCAGGGCATGTATAAGGTAGTACCCATAACCATTGTGACATACCTGAGGCCACTCCAGAGTCTCACCTACACAAGTGTGTGGACTTTGGTTGTGTCTTCACTACTCTGGCTTGATCTGAGTTAACAGCAACATGCTAGGAGCTGAGAGGAAGGTCTTTGTCCTTCAGCAGGGTGGAGAGAGGAGCCTCACACAGCCTGCTCTGCAGACTCCTTCAGAGCCAGGTCACAGTACAGGGTTGAGCAAGGATGTCCATACAAAAGTTCTGCTGGGCTGCCGGTACCACAAACACAGAAGAGATCCTCTCTTGCACTGAGGCACACCAGAAAATAGAATCATTAGGGATCAGAAGGGACCTCAAAAGATCATCTAGTCCAATCCTCCCAACATGAGTATCTGCTACACATGGATCCAGTCCCTGCTGTCAGTAGCTCATGCAGAACATCCCACAGGGTGAGCATGAGATGAGCATGTCCTATGTCCTTCTGCCCATTCTCTTTCACACTGTGTTTCCTGAGATGGCTCCTCTGGTCCAAGGTAGCAGGAGCACAGCAGCAAGAGAGAGGCTTCCTGAGGATCAGGGAGGGGTGGTTTTGCACCACAGAGACAGCCCAGGCAAGGAGTGCAGATGTTCTGTGGGAGTGGAGGGGGGGGCAATCTGTCTGCAGCTTGGCACACAAAACCATGTCCTGTTACCCTCTGGAGGGAGAGAATTGTCATTGCGTAAAATAAATCCTGCCAAAGGCAGTGCAAGTGGGCAATTACTCCTCAGGAAAGATAAGCCTTTGGCACTCAACCCTGTGTTATTGCAAAGGGGGAGAAGCAGAAGGTGGAGGTGGCATTAGAGTGTTTAATAGCTACATGCGTGATACTACCACTGCAAAATGGTTTGACAAAATAAGCAATTCCTGAGCCAGTGTCTCCTGATACTCCATTCAATTTAAGCATCAGTGGCTGTGGCAAACAACTCTGCTCCTGCTGGCATTGCCCAATGCATAGCCACGGCCACTGGCAGAGAAGTTTCACACTGGTCCAATGCTAGAAGGTCCAGTACTGTTGGCTGGGGCAGGCTCAGCATTGGAGAAGGACACGGTGCTGTGTGGAGTCCTTTTCTTTCATAACACTTTCATTCATATGTGGAGGTCTGTGAACCAAACAACAAAGTGATGATGGAAGAAGCAGGGCAGGGAGCCTCCCTGTCACCCCAGACATGTAGAGGGACATTTTCAGAACACCTTCTGTTTCATCTTCCTTTGGTCATACACTGCACATTCATTCTCCAAATATCAATCATGGTTTAGAAGAAGCACTGAGGGTCTCCCCAGGTTGCTGCACAGCAGCACTGGTGTGAACACCAGACATCATTTTTGGCATCTAGCAAGGAGTTCAGCACTGACATTACATCTCCTATAGATCCTACAGAACACTGCCTATTGCAGTGAATAAAACTGTAATCTCTGTCCTTAAAAGTACTGCAATGGCCTCACCAACACCATGACGAGTGACTCCTGTGATATTTTGAAAGATGAAACAGCAGTCTCCAATTCCCTAGCCATAAGCTTTCCTAAGATACTAATTAGGAGAGTGGGACAGCATAAATTAATTACCTCAGTCGCAATTAACAGTTTGCCCAGATGTTCATATCACATGGGTCTGATTTAATTTCCAGCTTTTTACATAGATCTTCTAAACTAGCAAAAAGTTTATCCATTCCAGCAGGAAAAAATAATCTCGTATGCGAGTTTTTGATAGTAAGTGAGTACAGGTTGGAAGTCTCGGCTTCCAAGAAAACAGAATGCTTTCAGGTAGCCATGACTCAAGTATAGCCCATCTAATCCAGCAGTGATGCATTCAGAAAAAGCACTCACACTCGTCTGGGCTGAACTTAGGCATGAAAAATAAGATGAAGTTTGGAACTGTCATCAGAAAGTTGGAACAGTGCAGTTACTGTTAAGGTGGGTTCTTCTGGTCTTGACAACAGTTGTGGTAGCAGGTCTATAATGTCTGTGAAGTACTTTGAGATCACCTGATGAAAGACACTGTTAAAGAGCTGGGCACTACTGTAATACAGGCAAAGCCAGAAAAGAGTCCTTTGTTAAGTATCCCCCTGACTTCCTGCATCCTTGGATCAAACCCTGCTTAAGCCATTTTTTTCCTTATGATGAACTTGTAAAGAAGGCACTTCAAATGTAGAAAAGATGGAGAAATGTTCAAAGGCAAACAAGAAGGAGGTGTGACTGCACAGCATCAGAGACTATTTTGAACTCACTCCATCTTCAGCATTCCATGGCTGAACCCAGGCATTGTGGGATTCACAGGCAGACATCTGCAGTTATTCCCACAGGGTCCCAGGTGTCATTTCTATCAGCCCTTATAGATCCCTAAGCCTGCCAGGGTCTCACAGCTCAGATGAACTGCTCTGTGGGACCTGGAGGCACTGGGGTAGAGGAACACACTGGTCAAGCCACACCTGGTCAGACAAACCTGAAGCAGCAGAAATCAGGGGATCTTAACTTGTAACAGAGCAGGTAAATGACATAGTTGAAACCAAAGTCACCAATCAAGTTTATCCTGACAGCATACTGCTGGTGACTACACTCTGCTCTTGCAGCTTCAACATCATTCACTCCCCTCTGCTCTTCCAGGGCTGCCTTTTCAGTTCTCACTCTAAACTCCTTTACCAGCCTCAGCAAAGCCTCTTCATTTCTTTCAGCAGGGAGAGGCTCCACAAAAGAAATTCCAAACAATTCCTTGATCAAGGGGTGAATCTGGACATTTGTTCTCCTACCCCTACCCATCTTCCTCAGTAAAATCCTTCACAGTGCAGCTCATGTAGTTTTCCCACAGGAACAGGAGTGTGTGCTTCATACAGTGCCCCCCAGCACAGCTCACACAGAGATATGACAAGTGCTGTTGTCTTGACCCAGGAGAGGAGGTGCTGAAAATGGAAAGGGTTCTTAAAACAAGGTAAATTACGCCTTCCATCAATGCAGTACAGCAGTGCTCTGCTGACCAGAGATAGTCAATCAACCATGTTTCATCAGAATGGTTGCAAAAGTGATGTTTTTTTCATAAGACCTTCTCTCTAAGAAAAAAGCCAGTTGAATAATCCAGGATCACACATAAAGAAAAAAATGATGACAAGGAGAAAATTGCAAAGCTTTGAAAAGTTACAAGCATCTAGCACAGATGTTTTTAGGCGACCTAACCTGGCTGCTGCTAATGCTCCGGCAGTGACAAACAGTAGCCATTTCCCTTGTCCCGCTCCTTTGGGATTCTCTGCTGCAGCACTGATTGGTACTTGAATTCCCATAGTTTATTACAAAGCTATTGTCTGTTATCACAAACACGGTGACATTATTACAGAACTTACCCTGCAGCAAGATATGAATTAGAGTCAGCCTTAGCAGACACCAAGTATTTACTTTAGAAAAGGAAAAGATATTATTTCATAAATCAAAGGATTGTTCCCTTTGCCCTTAAATGAAGCTTAAAAGCAGTCTCAGTAATTACAAAGTACAGCATATGCGGCCAAGCCAACTGAATCCATAGCTGAGCCATCACTCGTGGATTCCTACCTCAGCACTCTGCCTGTGACACCCTGCTTGAGTTCCATTGATGAGAATCCCTGCCTGCCTGTCACTCCTGACTCAACGGTAGACAGAGAAGTGGTGTTTGGTGGAAAGGTTGAATTTATTTGGGAAATGAAATGAGGGTGCACAGAGGTGCTGCTTATAAACTGGGCTTAGTGACAGTCTGTCTTTCATATTGTGTCTTCAAAGTGTGAGACCACTTATCTCTTCTGCCATTACCTAGCTTTGCCTCCTCCTGTAAGCACTTTATTTCTTCTTTTTCTTCCTGCACTGCCCATTTAACCCTTGTCTACCTCTAGATGATCCTTTGCCTACACTGTCGTAGTGTCTTACCTGTAGAGTTCTCTGCAGCTCTCCATGAATCGTGGCTGACCAGGGAGGAGGTGGAGGCATTGTCTCTGGAAGGGTTCAAAACACAGATGCACATGGTGTTTTGTAGATGGCTTAGTTGTTTGAGATGTAGAGTGGACCTGATGATCTTGAAGGTCTTTTCCAATCTTAATGATTCTATGATTACTGTTATGGTATTTTCACTGGTTCATGGCAAAGAGAGATGGAGTCTTTCTTTGCTGTTCCACTGATAGTAGGATGCAGATATCTATCACATGGGTATCTGGACCTCCTTGGTAACTAATTCTGCCCTCCTGGGCACCTGGACATCCCACACTGACCCAGACCTGGGACAGTATCACCTTGGAAACTGACCCATTATCTCAGTTAAGTCGTCTCCTGCTAACACAGACTGGACTTAGTGAGGCACTAAGTGAGGGTGTATTTTTTCTTTCAGTTCCCCTAAAGAGCAAAGAACCGTAGTCTGATTAACAACCACCAGGTTTTCTTACAACAGCCAGGGCTGGCTGTGCCTATTGCTTCTGCTTCTTGCACTGGAGAACAGGAAGGATCCAAGAAGAGAAAATCATTGGCCTTTGTAGCCACAGTGGGCACATTTCTAGCTCATCTTCAGCTTGCTGATCACTAGTTCCCCAGGACTTTTCCTGCCAAGCTGCTTTCCAGCCACTCAGCCCCCAGTGAGCACTGATGCACAAGGCTACTCCTATATGAAAGAAAGCCTGCACGAAACCCACCAAAATCTTGATTAACAGCAGATTTGCTCTAGATATGTAGGAACTAAGCAATGCATTGAGCACACTGGGCTAGGAAGGACAAGAGGAAGTCAGAATGAGAGAGAAGACGGAGAAGAGTCTTTTGACAAGAGAACAGGTACTTGAGTCCAGGCATTTGCTTATGGACTCTCTTGAAAAGGATATAAATCCTAGAAGTTTCAACCATCACAAAACCTCTTTGACTGGTTACAGTAGATCTACCTAACTTCTCTAACCGGATATTCTGGGAACAGCTGAAAGAAATGAGATGGTGGGGTAACTCAAAAGCTCTCTGTTTCACTGGCCAGATTCTGACAAATTGGGTCAAATGGTTACCAGAAGCAGCTTGGGCAGCCTGGGACTGCTCCAGGTTGTGTAGAGCCGTTGACATATTAGACAGGACCACCAAATCTTTTACTTCTTCCCTGAAGAGCAAGGGATGGTGAAGTGAGTGCATGGTGCCACTCATTCTGCACTAGCTGCAGGTGCTACAGAAAAATCAGAGGGTGGTTTGTTTTTTTTATTTTTTGGAGCCCATTGGTGCTGACATCTGCTTTTGCACAAGGGTTTTGAGCCTCCAAGAAGAAAGTCTTGTGTCTGATAGAGTCCTTCACCCAAAAAAATAGCCATTTTGTGGAAAACGTTCCTGCTGTTCTCTCCCCAGTTTTACACGTCTTCAGTGTTGATGGAGACAGTGATGCAGAGCAAGAGCTGTGGGACAGACAGGAATGATTGGGACAACTCTGTTCTACAACCTGTCATGCAATATGAAATCATTGTCAGAGCCCTGCTAGCATGGGAACAGTACCCCCAACAACTGTGTTTTAATGAGGAGTCTCCCACGCGTGCATGGGGCAGGGAGCCCTCGTCAGCTGGTGATGGAGAGTCAGGACAAAAGAAAATGGCAGAGAAATGTCAGCCTTATTAACAGCAGATGGGAGCCCAGCGAGAGGTGCCTTCTGGAGACACAGGGGATCATCACATAAACAGTAAATGCTTGTAAGGGACTGGCACAGCATGAAAAATGGGACTGAGAAGTGCCCTACAAGAGCATGTGTGTGACTTGGAAAGGCACAGCTAGTGACATAGACACCACTGCTATTGTGACAGGTATCACATGGACATCAGTAGGCAGATCCTTTCTGCCTGGCCTAAGAGCTTTTCTAAGTGGCTTTCCCCTTTCCATAAGAATGGCTCTGCCAGTGCCTTTCAAGTTGTTTATCACATGGCAATTTAATATTAGCCTCCTTGGGACACTAGCAGTTCTGACTCTCACATGAGGTCTGATCAGTGGACTGTAGTCATCTGCATTAAAACATCTATACCAGCCCTCCATGCTGCGGCTAATACTCTGTTATTTACATTTAGCTAGAGTCATCTCCAATTAAATCCCATCCCATGAGCACCTAGAACCTTCTCTTTGATCCAGGATCATCATGAGGTGTGACAATGGCATAAGCTGAACCTATGTCCATCTGAAGCAGGACCCTCCCTGGTGACACAGAGAGGAGTAAGAAGCCACCAAAGAGCACTGTTCTTTTGCAGTGCACCCTGACCCTGCAGTGGAGTGCTCACATCCTTCCTGGGTCTGCATTTTAAACTTCTTTTATACAGCTTTTCACATTGTTTCTGTTTCTTGTTATGGTTGGAAATACTAGATTCCAGGCTCTGCATGTTAATTCTTCTCTGTCATGCTCTTGCTGCTCCCGTGCCCCTGGCCAAATGATCTCAGGGTATCATCTGCTTTGTTTCACAGAGAATACTTGCTTGTAGAAGCTCATCTTTATTTATCAGGAATTGTGTTGACAAGCCTTTAAAAGCCCAGCTGATCTCTGCTGCCTGCTTACTGAAAATCAAAAGATCCTGCAGGAATCGGATAGAACAACCATTAGATTAAATAAAAGCTGGCCCCTCCATCTCTCTTGATTCCTTAATCATCCCTGCAGTGAGTGTAATGCACACTGTGTTAATCTAGGGGACACAGGAGGCTCTGCGTTCTGTGCTTGTGGGCTGGAATTGTATCTACTCCTACATAGGATAATTGAGCAACACATTTTATTGTCCTCATCATTTTCACAGCCTACAATGTCTTTTGGAGAGAAGTGGGGTAGGGGAAAGGGGAGGGAGGATTTTCTGCAGAGCTGAGCCTACAGGGAAATTAAAGTTCCTCCCACTGGCTCTGTCTGTGGCAAACATGTACCCAGCAGTCGTTGCCACATCCTTCTAGCAGCAGGCAGCAGGGAAATTCTGGCTTGTCCTGTGTAATTCTCGTTCTTACTTGGCCTCCAAGATGTAGGCAGCGGTATTCAGGGAATGCACCTTAATTTTTCATGAAGTCAAAAATTAAAAGGAGAAAGTAAACACAAGGCACATGAGAGAACCTTACCCTCATATCCTGGACCACTGGACTCTACAGCTCTTCCCTCCCTCCTCCCAAGATCCAAGGTCCGAGGTTCAAGTACCAGCTATGGCTGCTTGCCTTCTTTATTCCACCCCATCACTGCCAGTTCATTTGTCTCAAATGGTGTGGTCTTTCTATAATGGAGTAGTTAAAATTCCCTCTTCACAGTCATTGTGTCCTGCGACGTTCTGCAAGGGGTAACAGAGCAGAGTTCCCTAAAGACCTGAGAGAGGTCTCAGAGACTGTCCAGCTGCACAGGCTTCACAATTGTATTTTTTACCCTGAGCCCACCTTTCCTTTACCTAAGTGATGATTGAAACTGTAGGTGCAGTCAGCATCCCCAAGAGCCCAAAGCTGTACCTTCCACACTTGAGACGATAGGGTATTTTCTCTCTCACCAAATTCCTAAGATGCCAAATTAAATGGGATGAAGCCAGATCTTACAAAATAAGTATTTGCATAGTTTCTGGTTTAATTAGCACTCAGTACTCCCTTGATAAGTGTATTGAGTCCCAATGTATTGAACTGACATGTCCTGTGACACAGCTTTCCTGTGTCTAACCCCTACTCTGTCCCCTCCGTGTTTCAGGTCACACATAACCTGAAACCCCATTTACTGCTGTGGCCAGGTGAGCACTCTGTTAGGCACACTAACGCCAGCCTGAAGTAGTTTGGATTGTACCTTCAGGTGCAATTCCGCTCAGCCTTGTGAGTAGCCCCAGGCCTGAGGGTACACCCTCCATCATGAGAGCTTTTCCCACCACTTGCATCCATGTGTTGCCCAGTTTCTTCCCAGAGGAAGGGAATGTTCAGGGATGTGGAGATAAAACTGAAGGGACTGTACACATTTGAGTTTAATCCTTGTGTAGGCTGAGGGCAGGGTCTGATAGCTACATCTCACTAAACCAGAGAAGCTGTCATCATAAAGCTGGGTTTAATGGAGGAGGAAGGGGATTCTGTGGTCCCTCTGACAACGGGGGCATATTCTCCAAGATGTTCAGTGCAGACACACTCCCTGCCCCAAGCACTGACTGGTGAATCCAGCATTGTGCAGTTCACCAGGAGAGTCTAGTGTATGACATTTTCCCTCACATGTCACCAGGATGGTCTCAGCTGTGAGCCTCTACTTGCTCTTTAGCCCTTCTCCTCAGTTAAGGCAGCTTGCCCAGATTAAAAACCGATTAAAGCACTCGGTTTCAGGGCAAACATTGTCCTTGAGTAGCCTGCACGTGTTGAGGACCTGCCTGGTTCGGTGCTGTTGCTCAGCTGTGGCTCTTCAAATGCAAAGCAAGCTGGCTGGCAGCTTGATTGCTCTGCTCTGTGCAGTCCAAGGTATTTATCTATTTTCTATGGCTCAGGATTTTTGTTTCTAAATGCAGAGAACCAGCCCAATACAGCCAGCAGCCTCACCTTATTAATCTTCACTGCTATTAAAAGACCATCTTCATTTTCAGCTAAAAAGGTGTCTGTATTTTTCTTTTGATGCATTTCCCAGGAATGACAATTAACTTCCAAGGAGGACTCTGTTACACTGAAGACTGTTACCATCCTTAGGTGGATTCAGTGCTATGCAACACTTGGTTCTTCAGAAGTTTAGTACCTGCTGCCATGAAGTGAACACATTTCATCAGGAGAGCTTTACTCTGAATACTATGATAAGCATGGATGGCCAGGCACAGTTGTTCCCTTCCCAAAGCTCCTCAGCTTGTTATCATGGTGTGATCAGGTTCTTTGAAATACCACTGAACATGTTCATTGTCTTGGAAATTGTTCTGGGTTCACCTCTTACTGTCTAAGAATTTAACATCTTCTACCTGACCTCAGCTTCCTCAGCAACCTGTGCCTTCAGCAGAGGGGTGAGGGGCTGCAGAATAAGAGTCTCCTGCCCTCCATGATCACCTGCTGTCTGCCTGTCTTCACTGTTGTTATTAGGTTGGCCCAGGTGCCAAACTTCAGTCTTGCTTAGGTGGATGAATCTGACCCAAAGCTTAGATTTGGACCACTCCATGGTTCTCCAGAACTGATTCATAGAATCATTAGGGATCGGAAGGAACCTCAAAAGATTACCTAGTCCAATCCCCCTGCCACAGCAGGATCACCTGGACCAAGTTGCACAGGAACAGATCCAGGTGGGTCTAGAATGTCTCCAGAGAAGGAGACTCCACAACCCCTGGGCAGCCTGTTCCAATGTTCCATTACCATCACTGTGAAGAAGTTCCTTCTGATATTTATATGGAACCTCCTGTGTTCCAGCTTGCACCCATTACCCCTTCTCCAATCACCAGATGACCTTGAGAAGACCCTGGCTCTATCCTCCTGACACCCACCCCTCACAAATAATGTCTCATTATTTGTAGACAGTAATGAGGTCCCCCCTCAGCCTCCTCCAAGCTAAAGAGATCCAGCTCCCTCAGCCTTTCCTCATAAGGGAGGTGCTCTACTTCCTTCATCATCTTCCTTGCTCTATGCTGGACACCCTCCAGCATCTCTGTGTCCTTCTTAAAGGGCCCAAAGCCGGACAAAACACTCCAGATGTGGTCTCATTAGTACAGAGGAGAGGGGGAGAAGAACCTCTTTTGTTCTGCTAACCACCCCCTTCTGATCCGCCCCCCAGGATGCTGTTGGCCCTCTTGGCCACAAGAGCACATTGCTGGCTCATAGTCATCCTGCTGTCCACTAGACCTCCTACACTGCTCTCCAACAGTCCCCAACCTACATTGGTACCTGGGGTTGTTCTTGCCCAGATGCAAGATGATTCTCTTAACTCTCACAGAGTTTTCCTCCCCAAGAGAGGAAACCTTTTCCACCACTCAGTGGCTCCCTTTATTAGAAATAATGTGTATTTGTCATTAACTCTTTACAAGATAAAGCAGTGTGTCAGTCAGTGAGTCAATGCCTCAGTCAGTGGCTTTCACCAGTGGTAATCATAGGACACAGTCATGTGGGACTGGGAGGACACAAGATTGACTATATGTGCCACCCTCTAACATATGCAATAATAACAGTGTTCAAACAGGTGTGAAATATTTTCAGTAAGCAGCACTTCCCCTAGGCTGGTGGATGTGGAACACAAAATGCCCACCCTGAGGACAATCAGTTGAGGTCACAGAGGTGTCCAGGAGTAGACTTGTGATGCTGGAGCAAGCAGCACTACTAACAGTACTGCTCTATTTCTCAGGAAGGTCCCACATGCTTCTACCATCATCTATTCCAGGTACTTCCCTTCACTTGAGCTATCTCTGTCAGGATGGCAGAGGCTTAAGAAGAGGAACAATGCTTGTAACCTTCAGAGAGGTGAGGTAAGAGAAGGACCTTTGGCTTCAGCATCACTGGACATTGCTGGGGGAAGGTGTTTGGCTTTGGATGGACTTGAGCAGCCTCAGGGGAGCCTGGCAGAAAACTGCATTTATTTTTTAGAACACTGTGCAGTGTTGAAATTTCACACAAGTCCTTGTTCTCTCTGTCACAGGAAACAACAACATTCTCATGCTTGCTGTTGACCCTTTTATGTGGCAGAGTATTAATTCCCCTGGATGTTGCATCTGTGGAGCCTGCTCTGGTTATACTGCTGGGAAAGTAACAAAGGCAGGCAAGTCGTGCAGGCAGCCATCGGACAAGCCCCAGTGGGCAAGAAGTGCCACTGGTGAAAGCATCACAGAGAATGGAAACTAAACCAAAACCCACCATATTTTGTTCTCCAAGTGTGATCCAAATTTGAAACACAAGGCCGTGTTCTTTCCATCAGATCCTGTGTATCATGAGCCCACCTCTTTCTGAAATACCTGGATTGCTGTGAAGTTCTAAGGTTATGTCAAACAGACATATAAATATGTACATACATATATTTGTTTATGGGTTTTTCATAAACGCACACTGTTCTGCAGATACCTTGAAGTAATTGGTCTCTCTGCTTTTTTTTTTTGAATGTGAGGTTTGGGTTCATATATATGTCACTTCCAGATTTCTCCTTGAAGCTACGAAAGGCAGACAATTTCCTAAAGTACAACTGTAGATCAATGGAAGTTGAGATCCCCCAGGACACCATGAGTCTGGGGCTTTAACTCCCCTATTTCACAGATCACTGGAACAGATTCCTAGAGAGGTGGTGAAGGCTCCATCCCTGAAGCCATTCAAGGTCAGGCTGAATGGAACTCTGAGCAATCTGGTCCGGTGAATGATGGCCCTGCTGGATGTATGGGGTTGGACTAGATGACATTTAGAGGTCTCTTCCAACTCAACAATTCTATGATTTGATGATTCAATGATTCGTATAACTTTGCAGTGGTCACCAAGTAAAGCCATTTGCATTGAGGTGTAATTCTTGTGGGAAATACCAAGTTTTTCCAGACAGCTAATTTTAGTGTAACCGAGCTACCATGTATATTTTGTAAAGGAGTGTTTTCCAAGGCCAGGAAACCCCTACCAGAGCAGAATGCAGGGCTTTTCTCTGAGGTTTTGACAGTGACAGGTTCCCTTACAGACCATGGGAATGTCAACACATCAAATAACTGCTCTGTGCAGAATCCTCCCCATGGCACCATCATCACAGCCCATGCCTTGGAGGAGAATGGGCAGGGAGATGAATACCCATCACTGGATTCCATTTTCACAGTCAGCCTCAATGGCTGACATGACACTGCCTACACAGGATTTGGCATCCACCTTCCCAGATTTCATTAGTTCAACCACACTTTCCTCCCTTCTAATGCCCATCACTGTGGGAGATAAGGAGGAAGATAGAAAATAAAATCCCACTTGAAGGTTTTGGGGTGCCTTTGACCTGGTCCTGCTGCCTGGCTGGAAGAATACCTCCTTCTTGCTTTTCCTGATCACCAACCTGGTCTAGTGGAGCACGTCCTTCTGGTCTTTGTTGTCTTTCTCTATATCATCTGCTAAATATCTATCCTATCTTCCCTCCATCACCTCAGCATGTGGCAGCTCAAGTGGGAAGTCCCACAATGTTATTGTGTTGGCCCTCAGGGCAAGACTGGGGACTAAGCTGTCAAACCTGTGGCCAGGAGACTTCTCCTGTTAGAAAAGAGCCTGATACCAAGACATCTCCCTCCATTCATTCTGCTGTACTGTGATCTGAGTTAGATAGTAAAGAAACAGAAGATGAATGGATTTCCATCAACACTAGGCATTTTTGTTTGTCTGTCCCTAATTCCCAGGCCACAGGGATTATGAATAAGCCATGGTGAATGTGTAGATAAAGTTTATTCATACCATGTTTATCTGCTGTGCTGACATCATGGATAGCGGTACTGTGACCACAGCTGATGTCTGAGCATGGGCTACAGCAGGAGTCGGTCTTGGTTGTGGAGTTGGGCTGCACAGAGGCTGAGAAAGCTGAAAGGATTCTCTGCTGCTCCTCATGCCACAGAAGCTCCACTCTCGCAGGCACAGTCAAGCATTGTCATCATTCAGAAATTCAAATGACTTCTAGTCTGTGAAGGCTCACTTATTACAGGTAACTCAGAGTTTTCGATGAGAAGTCAGGATGGCTGTAAAACAGCACAGCCCTAAAGACACCAGTCAGGAGGCCACAGACCTGTCACATGGGGCCCTGGCAAAGGGACCTTCCTGCCTGAAAGAAGTCCCATGGACACAGGCATGGGACAGGCATGGGAGTGTTGCCTCCTGTCATATTCCATCTTCCTGAAGATCATGAGGAATGCAGTGACTGGAAGCAGGAGCACATGCAGCAGCAGGAAAGCAGTGAGGACTGGTGCTGCCTGTGATGGTGTCAACTGATTTACACTTCTCCATACACAGACGCTCAAGTCAGCCATCACCACAGGATCAGAGCATCTGCCATAGGAACAACAGTTAAATAATATCTTGGCCAGCACTGTTAACAGGAACAAGATTAGGCCAGTTATTTTTATTACTGTTTTTTTTTTGTTTTACACTGTTTGGGAGAGCTCTCAGCTCCATCTGTGGAAGTGTGATGTGATTAACCAAGGAGTTACACAAAAATGATGATAAGTTCTGCCTTTTGTCTGAAGGCAAAGTTCATCTTTATTTGGTCTGGCAACACAATCCAGCGGGCCGAGCATCCTGAGAAAGATGCAATCAAGACCAAAGACCTGTTTTCTGGTACAAGACCAAGAATGGATTAAAGTGGTAGAGGTCAATAGAGCAGCTGGGAAGCTGCCTGAGGAGAAGAGCTTTTGAAATACAATTTGCTATATGGCATTTGGGACATTTTGTTCCATCTAATGAACAAAACCAGGTCCCTGAGATGGAAATGAATGCTGGGAGACCTTGTGCCATTTACACTGACTGCAGGACAAGCAGTTTTACCAAAAACCTCAACTTTCAGTGCCCACTGAGGAGGGAAGATTAACAGCATTCCCTCAGTTAAATGAGTGTTCATTAGCACTTCACAGAGCATCGAGCAGTTTGGGGACAAAGGAACAGGAGACCAGAGGGGACTCCATACAGTGAAACCAGTCCCCACTATTGAAACCACTGTGGTGTACAACTCTTTTCAGAAATAAGCCCTTAAAAAACCAGATAACATCTGGCCCTTGGCCCTGCTGGAAGACTGTTCAAGAGCCTGAAGAAAATGTGTTCCCCTCAGAGCAAACATAATTTGCTTCATTCATCTGCTTATTCTATTTCCCCATGATATTACAAAACATCTCTCTGGTGATCGGTTGTCCCCCTGTGATGGAGCACCACCAGTCTGTAGGAGGCCACAGGGCTCCATTTAATCTTCATCAGGCAGAGGAGGAGTCAGAACCAGATGCTGCATCAGCACAGAGAGCCTGATAACTGCAGACCCAAAGGGATATTCAAAACTGACTCAAATGACTTTCAGGTTTCTGATGTCTTGTTTCCACACACAGCAAGTGTCACAAAGCGCAAATGGAACTGAGTAGGAAGGTGCTATTGCATTTCTTGTATTCAGATGAAAGGATGTGCAGACACATGTGACAGGTCCAAAGTAGCCCCAGGTTGTTTGTCCTTGGTCAAACACTGTGCCATCATGGGCAGGGTGGAGGTACCTGTGGGAAGAAGTATTCCTCACCCAGAACATTTAATGTTCCAAGGAGAACTGCGTTTGGGCCCCAGACCAAGGCCTTCCAATAGCCTCCTAGACTCCTCTTATGGTGGGGGTAGTCTCAGTTCATGGAATCATAGAATCATCAGGGATTGGAAGGGACATTAAAAAATCATCTAGTCCAATCCCCCTGCCACAGCAGGATCANATCACTAGATGACCTTGAGAAGAGCCTGACTCCATCCTCCTGACACCCACCCCTCACATTATTTACAGACATTAATGAGGTCCCCCCCTCAGCCTCCTCTTCTCCAAGCTAAAGAGACCCAGTTCCCTCAGCCTTTCCTCATCATGGAGGTGTTCTACTTCCTCCATGATTTCATTGCTGTACACTGGACACCCTCCACCAGCATTTTGTTTCCATTGCCACTCACCTTCTGTGCAACTGCCCAGTGGTTCCTGAAGCACAAGCAAGGAAGACACACAAGCTAGGTGCTTAGCCCCACAGCTATGCATGGAGCTGTGAATTGCTGTGGGTAGGTGTAGCTGCAGCAGGAACTCTGCAGGAAGATTTCAAGGTCCAGAAGGAGAGAAAACAGGAAAGACAGATGTGTTCAGACTACTTTTTGGAACTTTCACCTAAGAAAGGGAGCTTTGGGTTTCCACTCCACTTTTTAGTCTTCTTTGTGTTTCCTCTAGTGGGTAAATAATTCTAAATCCTTAGAAAGTGGAATCATCTCCTCTAGGAACATACAACATAAAATCAAACTAAAATCATCATAAAATAGTACTCAAATTAAGAAACAGTGGGAGGACATGAGACAGGGGATAATCTGCCACAGGAAAGGGAATCTCAGGCCTGCACAAAGGCAAGCAGCTCCAGAAAGTGAACACATGAAGAAAAGAGTTGGGATCATCAGTGACTGAGCTGAGGAACAGGAGGACTCCTTTCACATTTGGTAGAGGAGCAGATTTTTGCTCCTGACTTCAGCATGATGTTTATGTCTCACTGAGGCTTCTTCTGATCTTGGGGAATAATATTTGCAGATCGGTAGAGTCTTGAATCTCCAACCACATTATATACAAAGCTGTTGAAAGAAAAACACTGAGAGGCATCCAGTTCTATGTTCCCCTGCAGGCAAACAAGGAAATTCTCATTTCAAGTCGGAAGAGAAAATGATGATGTTATGTCTTGCACCAGTTTCCAAGTTAATTGTCCAAGGAAAGATGACTAAAATGTGAGGCAATAAACTGGTTTTCCCCAAACACAAAGGCTTTTCTTCCACTCTCTATCCTCCTTATTTTGCATTGGCAATGATTCTGGCATCTTTGGTGAAATTATTACTTTTGAACATGGCCCATGATGACCATAAAGGAATTAGAGCTAGTTTCATAGGAGAGGATGGACATCCTAGAGAAAAGAAGCCTCAGGAATGTTTTTTCAATGTGTGCAGATTCTCAATGAGAGCAAACAAAGAAGCAGGAGCCAGACTCTTTTGAGGAGCCTGCATCTTCAGGACAATAAGCAATGGGAGCAAGTGAAAATACATAAATCCCTTGAAAACACACACACACACACACACACACACACACACACACAAAGAGGGAAGTTTCTTACTGTGAGTTAAACAGTTACCCAGAGAAGTTGGGGATTCTTTACCTGTGGTGATACTCAAAATTCCACTGGACACAGTCCTAGATAACCTGATGCAACTGATACCATTTGAGCAGGAAGGGATTGGACTTAAAGATCCTAACAGATTCTCTGATGACGAAGATCCACACCCATAAAGAGAAACTAGAATCCCAAGTCCACTGATCCTGACTAGGGTGAGTTTAACCTATGACCACTCTGTGGAGCCATTCTCTGTTTTTATGAAAAAGCTCCACTATATCTCACCTATCTGCTGTGGGAATGACTTTTCCTAAAGGATAAACAGAACTCACAGCTCTAGGACAATACTGAACTCTAAAGTTGTGAAGAAAGCAGATTCATCAATATCCAGTCACAGGAAAGATCTGCTGTGAGACAAATGCATCCATGACTGTGCAAAGCACAGTGATGGCCCCAGCAGATGCAGCACCTGAATTAGCAGAGCTGTCCCTGGCTTAGGTTCAAGACAGCCCTGTATCCTGTGAACCCTTAGTGCATGGTGGTTTCCTTCCAGTAAGGCCCAGTTAGTACTAGCTGAATTGAAGCAGCAACAAGCCCTGAAGAGGAAAAAGCAAAGCACAGTATCACAGCAGTTTGCTCTGCCTACTGCTTTGTTACTGAGCATCATAATTACAGTCCCATGGTGATACTGTCAAGCTCAGAGTTAGTAATTTTTCTGCAGCTATTAAAGCTAACTGCTTAATCCAGAAAGGAAACATCAGAGTCCCCTCTGAGCAAGGCATCAGACTGCTCACTTAAAAGTGTCAATGTCCCAAGAACATCGCTGTTGGCTGAAGACATCACACTGTGGCCAACACATGTCCAGTAGCCAGTGACAGTAAGGCCCCCCGCCTTGTACCATCACCAGCAAAGAGCATGCAGGGCCAGGCAGCCCACACACATCAGGAGAAGAAAAATCTGCTGTTTCATAAATGCACAGTCCATGGGGAGGAGGTGAGGAGTGGGAGAGAGGACAAGCACTGAGAGTGCGGGAGTTAGCAGTGGGAGAGCACCAGGGGTGAAGAGAATGGAGGACAACCTGATGGAATGGCTGTTGTGTGGGGGAGAGGAGTGCAGATGGGGCAGGATAGCTAAGTGGGGAAAACAAAGGCATACATGCAGCCTCAAAAAGACCAAAATGCAGCAAGAGAAGTGCAAAGTTGGGGTTTGGAGAAGGGAGATGTCTGCAAGACACTGGAGGTGGCAGAGAATGAAATGCATCTGGGACGAATTGAGCTGATAGCACTAGGATTGGTTAACTGTGAGCTTTCACTGCACTCCAAGTTCAGCAGATGCCTCCAGACCACTCTGGTTAGTGACCCAACAAACACAACTGGCCCAGCCTAGACCCACTGCCTGGCATTGGGGTTGCAAATTAAAGTGCCAGAACTTCCTAAGGTTTGACCGTAGCAGCAATTAACAGCAGATTTTTTTTTTTTATTTTTATTTTCCAGTTCATGCTTTGCTGGGCTTCCTTCTGTTTTTTTTTAACCCAGCTCTTTGCACAGTCTAGATCTTAAATGTGTGAAATGACTTCTGGGGTTTTGTTGCTGTTGTCGTTCAGGTTTGGGGGATTTGTTAAAAAGAATTTATCCAGAAACTGTGACTAACAGAAATTTCCATTCTATATATTTTAATTTCAAAATGCTGGTGGGGAGAAGCCAAGCAAACTATTTCATGGATTTTCTCTACCCCATATACCTTTTATTTTGCCTTTTTCAAATTGTGAACTAGAGTGTTTGCCTCTATTTTCTGTGACTGTGACAATGCGAAGAAAATACTTCTTGCAGGGAGGAAGTTACAGGCTGAGGAGCCGTTTGGAACATTTCTTTATATGAGCCAAAAAGTTGAGATTTCTTCAAGTTGCTTTCCCTGATTGTCTGTTGTTTCAGCATCTTTCTCATTCAGGGAAACATGGAGAAGTTTCAAACTTCTGAGTTTGAAAACAGAGCTAAAAACCATCCTAATTCAAAAGGAAAGTGCTGATTTGGGCTTCCAGCTGTTGCCTGGAAACTTGAATGCAGAGCATTTGACAATTTTGTCTCACTCAGAAATTTCCCCTGGGAAAACCTCCCGGTTTTCAATCAGCTCTGCTTTTTGAGCTTCCCATGTCACTAAATCCTCTGCTGACAACTTGTTTCATGGCAGAAACCAGCTAGAGGGGTTTCCATAATCTTGGTAGTGAATTGTCACTGTCACAGACCAAACCCTCCTCTCCCCGCTCTGTCCTAGTTGACAAAGGAGAGTAATTGATTCCTGTAACATCCCACTGACTGTTTGTTTCAAACTCTTTGTACCAGAGATTGATTTTAATGAAATGTTCCACTTTTACACACATGGAAAATATCAAATTAAGTTTTTGAATGTGAAATAACAGTTATCAAGTGCTGCTAAACAAAGGCTGACAGAGCAGTGCAGAGATAGAACCTGGGGAAATGGAAAAGGGGGTGGGGGGATTCCACTGCCTCTGGCAAAAGGTTCAAATCAAGCTCAGGATTATGTTTGTCCCTAAACATCACCAAATGCTTATGTTATTACACCAACTATGAATTCTGACTTTGTAGAGCTTTACTGGCAATACAGTAGGGGTGATAAACAATTTTTTTTTTCTGTCTCTATGTGCCAAGTCCTCATTTTCCTATAGGTTTCATGAAATCTGGGTTTAGTCCCTCATCCATCACATAGTTTTATGCAACCTGGAAAAACAACTGAATACTGAAGTGAAATTTCCTGATGTTGTTGGCAGTTTGAGGGATGCTGGGTTGTTTAAGGTAATGAACAAGGGCACAATAGGGAGAATTATAGATGGGCTTGATAACTGGTCAGTGAGAGGTGCAGAGAGTGATCTGCTTGAGGCTAAACCTAACTTCAGGTTTATAATGGTGGCCTCTGAGCTGGCCATTACAGCATGGGAGGAGGCTCCTGTATTTATGTGAAAGCGTGAAATCCTCTAAGTCAAAAAAATCATAGCAGAACTGGAAGTAGTTCAAAAAGCCACAGAGATGAAAGACGCATAAAGGCTCCCACACCCACAACATCTGCATAGACTGGGACTAAACAGTGTGTTGAAAGGTCAGCCGCAGTAGATGCCTCTAAAAGCCAGAGCTACCTGGAGAAGATGGACAAGAACTGACTTCTGTGTGTGGTAGCGGAGCTAGGGCTGACCAGATGAAGCTAGTAAGAGATAAATTCACAAAACAGTTTTGGCAGAGGCTTTTTACACAACAGAAAGCAAAACTCATGACCTTGTAGCAAAGCAATAGCAGTTAAATAAAGAGAAACCACAAAGTAATTTCTATCCTTTGAGAAGTAACCAGGGACAGAATTGTTCTGCAACCACTGCAGTGTAGCATCCTCTTCACTCATAGAGTGAAAGGGAAAATGAACTCTCATATCACAGCACCTACCCACCAGCAGGCTCTAGTCATGCTGAATTTTTGCTTTCATCATTCCATTGTTTATTTTCAAAGACACCTGACAGTGGATTATACTGTAAAGCTGATGAAAAAAGAGGCTTGAACTCAAGTTTTTTCAGTCCTACTAAAAATGATGCACATGACCAGAATAATGATTTTCTTTCCTCAGAAGAACCCAAACTGAATAAAAAGTCCTGATTTGCCTTGGCAAATATCTGGGCCCATCTCCAGTTACCTGAACTGTTGTGTAAAACTTCATTTTTACTCACCGTGTCCAAACATCACTGGGATTTCTGATCCTGATCTGCTGTGGGAAGCAGTAGAAAATTATTTGCATTTCCTTATAATGAAGCAGAAGAAATTGCAGGGTAATGTGCTTCTCTCTGCAGAGTTCTCATCATGTAAAATTTGGCTCAGATGTTCAGACTGGATCAGCAATGTTTGCTATGAGATCAAAAAACTCATACAGGAAGCAGTCCAGAAGTTGGATCTTAAAGGTCTTTTCCAAAACAAATGATTCTCTAATTTTATGATTCTAGGTTTCTCTCTCCTAACACACAGCATTAGGAAAGCTGCCACTAATGGGGGACAACATGTTGAACACAAAACTGCCCAGGGTTCCATCACTTCTCGGATAAAACACCCACATGAGAATTTGCTGGGCACATCTGTGGTGGATATCATGACTGTTGTTGCCTATAGCTGGTTTGGGCTAGTGAATAATTTCTGCAGTTTTGCAGCAATCTGAATTTGTTTTCTGTTCTTAAGAAAAATGTCTGCAAGCTAATCTTGAAGAGACAGGTTTAAGGACTGGTTTCCGAGATTGTGATCCCTGCACGCTCAGTTGCCATTCATTCGCTTAGCTGTCAGAGGTCCACACAAAGACAAAGAGGAAAACAAGTCTCCTTGGATCTGAAGGAAGTTCCATCTACTCCTGTATCCTGAGCCTAGGAAGGGTCCGAGTACACACTTACAGCATGAGGCAAGTCTTTCTCCATGTCCTTGTCTTGCTTTCAGTCTGTAACGTAGGGAGTTTCTGAACCTGAGATTATAAATTACTGTTAACAGGTCTCCATGGTTTTGTGATTGATTCATGAATTCATGCCCATTTCAGTATTCACTATATCCTGTAGTAACAAGTTCCATGGTTTTATTACAAGTTGAATGGAAAATATACCTTTTCCTTTTTTCTAGCTTTGCTGATATGTGTCACAGATTATTCCTTCTTGGTTCTGAGTTATAAGAAAGAGATTTACTGTGCCCTATCCGTCTGTTTCTTGCCACTTGCAGCCTTGAGGGCTGTTATTGTATCTCCTAGGACATTGGTTTTCCTGATGGAAGAGTTCCCTTCAGTCTCATCTTTCCCCTAGGAGACCACAATATAATCCTTAACATCCTTATTCCAGTTCTTTGTATTTTTCTAGTTCTACACCTACTTCTATTTGACCTCCTTTAGAGTTAGTGGATAATCCACATACACTGCCTCAACAAAGTCACACACTGCTCTTCTCCTTTACAGAGCACTCACGTGCCTGCAAGACATCACTTCCCCTGATAGATGCTATGCAGATCCTTTTTCTTTCTATCATATCCATGAGGTTGCAGCCTCCAAACTCCAGTGGGGATTTGAAACTATTAATTTCATTAATTTCAGACAGTTCCTCCAATTCACATCCCACAAAAACAAGTTCCACTTCTGGAATTTCCCTACACTCTTTCACAGCAACCACCAATATGAAGAATTCATTTAGCTTTTCTGCTCTAACCTTATCTCCCTGGAGCTGTCCCTTTCATGCCTCACTAATTTACTGGCCTGGTAGGCTCTCTGGCAGTGTTCCTGCTACTGATGTGTTTCAAAAGGATTTATTAGTATTTTTTATGCTGTTAGCAAGTAGTTCCTTGAAATATTTCTTGCTCTGCCTTATTACAATTTTACATTTGTCTTCCCAGAGCTTATACTCTTCTCTATTTTGCCCATTTAGACATAATACACCATTTAGGACCTGCAGCAAGCTAATGCTTTGTCACATAAGTAATGGGGGGGGGGGGG